>CAMZMU010000052.1:78237576-78497169 GCA_947311845.1 Poa pratensis | reverse complement strand
CACGTCTTCGTTTGCTTGCTTGGCTTCTTTCTCGGTGTAGAGGATGGCTCGAGGGGAGTCGAACTCGATGTCAGCCGGCAGGACTGCTTCC
Organism: Poa pratensis; assembly: GCA_947311845.1. Classification (NCBI taxonomy): domain Eukaryota; kingdom Viridiplantae; phylum Streptophyta; class Magnoliopsida; order Poales; family Poaceae; genus Poa; species Poa pratensis. The sequence continues at coordinate 78,497,078 of CAMZMU010000052.1, read as the reverse complement.
GCGCCGTAGACGAGGAAGAAAGGCGTGTAGTTCGTCGAGTGGTTGGGGGTGGTCCTGAGGCTCCAGAGTACATGCGGAGCTCTTCGATCCAGCATCCGGGTGCTCGCTCGAGTGGGTCGACCAGCCGGGGCCGGCGGATTCCGGCTAGGACTAGGCCGTTTGCTTTCTCCACTTGGCCGTTTGACTGGGGATGAGACACCGAGGCGAGGTCCAGCCGGATTCGCTTCTCGCGGCAGAAACGCTTGAAGACGCCCTTGGCGAAGTTCGTGCCGTTGTCGGTGATGATGCTGTGCGGGTAGCCGTAGCGGTAGATGATGTCTTGGAAAAGGTGATGACCGTCTGGCCGTCCCACTTCTTGACTGGCTTGGCCTCGATCCACTTGGTGAACTTGTCCACCGCTACGAGGAGGTGAGTCATGCCGCTTCGCGCCGTTTGAAGGGACCGACCATGTCGAGCCCCAGACGGCGAATGGCCAGGTGATGGGGATGGTTTGCAGAGCTGCAGCCGGCGTGTGTTTCTGCTTGCTGAAGCGCTGGCAGCCGGTGCAGGCGGACCATCTGCTCGGCGTCAGCTAGAGCAGACGGCCAGTAGAACCGTAGCGCAAAGCTTCGCTGCGATTGACCTGGACGCGGCGTGGTGCCCGCATTCGCCCTTGTGGATGTCCTCCAGCAGGCGGCGCCCCTCTGCCGGCTCGACGCACCGCTGAAAAACGCCTGTCGCGCTGCGCTTGTAGAGCTCGCTGTTGATGATGGTGTACGCCTTGGAGCGTCGCAGAACTTGTCGTGCTTGCACCTCCTCCTCTGGGAGTGTGCCGTGTGCGAGGTAGTCGAGGAATGGTTGCGCCCATGAGGGAACTTCGTGGATGGTGAAGACGCCGGCTAGCGCCAGCTGGGCGGCTTTTGGATCCGGCTGCGCAGCCCCCGGGTGTGTCGGAGCAGCCCCCGGGTTTGCGCTGGTCTTGTCGATGAGCTCGGGGACGGGTGCGGCTGGCGCCTCGTAGCCGGGTGGGTCCAAATGATGGTGGGGGGACAGCCCCGAGTTTGCTTGTCCGGCTGGTGGGCTGCAGCCCCCGGGTTTGCTTGTCCGGCTGGGGCTGCAGCCCCGGGATGACGATGGATTCCGAGTCGGGTGACGGTGTGATGGATGGCTTGTAGACGTGCTCGAGGGAGACGCCGGTGGAATGGCTCGCCGGGTGCTGCCAAGCTTGGCTAGCATGTCAGCCGTCTCGTTGTTGGCTCTGGGCACGTGGTGGAATTCGCACCCCTCGAACATGCGCAGAGCTGCTGCACGAAGAACCGGTAGGAGGCCATGTTGGCGTCCTTGGCGTCCCAATTTCCTGAAGTTTGCTGGATCACTAGGTCCGAATCGCCGAAGCACAGGATGCGCTGGATGCTCATTGCCTTGGCGATCTTGAGGCCGTGGACGAGGGCCTCGTACTCGGCGACGTTGTTGGAGGCTTTGAAGTGGAGCTGCACGGCGTACTCCAGCCGGTTGCCCTTGGGCGCGGTGAGGACGATTCCGGCTCCCAGGCCTTCGTACATCTTGGAGCCGTCGAAGTGCATCCGCCAGTGCGCGGAGTCGGGCACAGGCGGCAGGTACTGTGTTTCCGCCCAGTCGACGATGAAATCGGCGATGAGCTGGGACTTGATGGATACTCTTGGCTGGTACAGGACCGTGTGCGGGGCCAGGTCGACTGCCCACTTGGCGACTCGGCCGGTTGCGTCTTTGTTGCCGATGATGTCTCCGAGTGGAGCCGTGCTCACCACGGTGATGACGTGCTCTTGGAAGTAGTGGCGCAGCTTCTTCTCCGCCATGTGCACGCCGTACACGAGCTTCTGGTAGTGGGGGTAGTTCTGCTTCGACTGCGAGAGGACCTCGCTCACGTAGTAGACCGGCCGCTGGACCGGGTGCTCCTTGCCTTCCTCTTGGCGCTCCACCACTAGGACGATGCTGACGCACCGGTTGGTGGCGGCGATGTACATGAGCATGGGCTCCTTTGGAGCAGGCGGCGCCAGGACCGGTGCCTCGGACAGTGCCTTCTTGAGCTCGGCGAAGGCGCGTCTGCTTCGTCCGTCCAGACGAACTTGCCGGTTTTCTTCAACAGGTGGTACAGGGGCAGGGCCTTTCGCCCAGCCGGCTGACGAACCGGCTAAGCGAGGCCAGGCAGCCGGCGAACTTCTGGATGTCTTTTAGGCCGGTTGGCCGCTCCATGCCCTCGATGGCGGCGATCTTGTCTGGGTTGGCCTCGATCCCTCGCGCGGAGACGAGGAAACCGAGTAGCTGGCCAGCCGGTACTCCGAAGACGCACTTGGTTGGGTTCAGCTTCATCTGGAACCGGCGCAGTTGGCGAAGGTTTCTCTCAGGTCGTCGATGAGGGTGCGGCGCTCTTTGGTCTTGATGACGATGTCGTCGACGTAGGCGTGGGCGTTGCGCCCGATCTGGTCGCCCAGACACTTCTGCATGCACCTCTGGTAAGTGGCGCCGGCGTTTTCAGGCCAAACGACATGACCGTGTAGCAGAATGCTCCGAAGGGCGTGATGAATGCGGTCTTCAGGTGGTCATCCGGGTGGAGCTTGATCTGGTTGTAGCCGGAATACGCGTCCAGGAAGGACAGGTAGTCGCAGCCGGCGGTGGAGTCTATGACTTGGTCGATGCGGGCAAGGCGAAGGGATCCTTGGGGCACACTTTGTTGAGGCTGGTGTAGTCGATGCACATGCGCCAGGTGTTGTTTTTCTTCATCACCAGGACTGGGTTGGCGAGCCAGTCCGGGTGGTACACTTCCATGATGAAGCCCGCGTCGAGTAGCCGGGCGATTTCTTCTCCGATTGCTCTTCTCTTCTCCTCTCCGAAGCGGCGGAGAGGTTGCTTCACCGGTCTAGCATCCGGCTTGACGTGTAAAGAGTGCTCAGCGAACTCCGTCGGTACACCGGCATGTCTTTTGGAGACCATGCGAAGATGTCCCGATTCTCACGGAGGAATTCGATGAGCTCGCCTTCCTATTTGTCGCTGAGGGTGTTGCCGATGGTGAGGAACTTCCCGTCCGGCTTGCTTGCGTCAAGCGGAACCTGCTTGCTGTCTTTCTTGGCTTGAAACTGCGTCTCGCCCGACTGCTTCTTTGCATCCGGTACGGGTGCTGCTACGGCGCGCCTGATCTCCTTGAACTCTTCAGCCGCTACCAGCGACTCGGCGAGCTTCGAGCCGGCCGAGGCGCATGCCATGGAGCGCTTGAAGTCGCCGGCTACGGTGATGATGCCGCTCGGGCCCGGCAGCTTCATCTTCAGGTAGCCGTAGTGGGGTACGGCCATGAATTGAGCGAGAGCCGGGCGGCCCAGGATGGCGTGGTAGGGGCTGCGGTGGTTCACCACCTCGAAACAGATGCTTTCACGGCGAAAATTTTTCTTGTCTCCGAAGACGACGTCCAGCCGGACGGTGCCGATTGGTGTGCAGGACTGCCCCGGCACGATGCCGTGGAAGATCGTCCGGCTGCGGTTCATCCGGGCCTCGGTTATCCCCAGCTTGTCGGCGGTGTCCTTGTACAGGATGTTGATGCTGCTTCCTCCGTCGATGAGCACTCGGGAGAAGGTGACGGCGAACTCTTGTCGGTGACGAAGGTGGGGTCTAGGAGCATGCTGTAGCCCCCGGGATTTGGCATGATGTCCGGGTGGTCGCCGGGTCCGAAGGAGATGGGCTGGTTTGCCCAGTCCATCAGCTGCTGGACGGCGGGGACGACTGCGTTCACCTCTGCGACGCGCAGCCGCTGGCTGCGCTTGTCGTTGCGCTCGATGATGGAGATGACGTACGCGGCGTCCTTGTTGGGGTACATGTCGCGAGATGTGCCGGCTGCGGCAGCCGGCTGTCTTGGGCGCTCATTGCGCTGGTTGTTGCCTATGTTGATGCCGCCTTGGGGAGGGGGTGGGCCGGGTGCTGGAGGCGGCGGACCTCTCCGCGCTGCAGACGGAGAGTCCAGCTGCAGCGCGCCGTCGTGGGCTGGCCGGCTTCCCGGTCACGCTGTGGTCGGCATGGGCCGTTCATCATGTCCTCGAACAGGTATGCTGGCTTGCCCACTGGCGGTCCTCGTATCGCCCTTCTGGCTTGTTCCACTGGCGGGGATTCCGGTTCCCACCGTCGTCGCCAGCCGGTTGGCCGGCTTCGGTTGCGTTGACGGCACGGTTCTCGTACCGCCCGTCTGGCGCGCCGCTTCTCTTCCGGCTGTCTCGATCTCGATCGTCGCGGCGGTCGCGGTTTGCCTCCATTGTCCCGGATGTCGCGGTTGCCTCGGTTGTCGTTGCTGGGGCCGCCTGGCTCTCTCGCAGCCGGCTTTTCTTGTGCCTGCCGGCTCCATCTACTTGCATTGGGCTCATGGCGGAGTCGGCCGTGGCGTACTTGTCTGCTATGGTCATGAGCTCCGCCATGGACTTTGGCTCGTCTAGGAGCAGCGCGTGCTTGAGCATCGTGCCCTCCCGGCAGCCGTTGATGAAGAAGCCGACCGCCTGGATGTCGTGGACTCCCTCGCAGGTGTTGCGCAGGGTTGACCATTTCGTCAGGTAGTCGCGGTCGGACTCGGTTTGCCCTGGGTGCAGCTGGCTAGCTGGCGAGGGCGAGCCGGCGCTTGTAGGTGCTGGAGAAGTTCCTGACGAAGACCTGCTGGAAGTCCAGCCAGGAGTTGATCGATCCATCCGGCAGGCTGTTGAGCCATGTGCGAGCCGAGTCCTTCAGCATGAGTGACACGTAGCGCACCGCTACGCGCTTGTTGCCGCCTGCGATGGAGACGGCGGTGACGTAGTCGGATAGCCAGTCCTCTGGCTTCGTGCTTCCGTTGTACTTGGGGTGTCGCGCGCGGAGAAGTTCCGCGGGAAAGGCTCTCTTGCGATGCGAGGTCCGAAGCACCGGTGGACCTCGCCCTCCTCTTCTTCGAGCCGGCGGGATCTCTCCAGGGCGTCGAGGCGGTCGCGGGCGTCGGGGCCGAACGTCGGGCCTAGATCTCCCAGCCGGTCGTGGACGCTTCCTGCGGGCAGCCGGCGGGTCGGGGTGTTGTGCTGGCCTTCTCCAGCAGCCGGCGCGTTGTTGTAGTTCTGGCCGCCACCGGCAGCCGGCGCGTTGAAGCGGCTTGGTCTGGAGTTGATGCTGCGTGCGCGATTTCCACCCGGCTGGGGGCTTGTGGCGACGGCCTGGCGGTCACCTCGAGTTGCGCCGGTGGAGGGGCTCCAGGCGGGGGGGTGGGAGGGACGGAGTTCATCGCGGACGCGGCCTGGTTCTGGCGAAACTGGTGGTCGGCGGTGTCGAGGAGGTCCTGGACGCGCTGTTGCTGCGCGCGTAGCTCGTCCCCCTCCAGGTTGGGCAGTTCTGCGGCGGCGGCGCGTGCTGCCTTCATGTTCTTCGCGGGGGAGCTGTAGACGGGTCGACGAGTAGGCGGTGGTCCGGCTGGTCCAGCCGGCTCGGCGTGGGAGCCGGTCCTCCTGCCATCTCGTTGGCGAGGTTGCGCCTGACGTTTCCCCGCGGGTTGGGCTCGACGGCGATGGGGGTGAAGCCGTGGGCGAAGTTGTACTCGCGGACCTGCGCTTCCATGCGGCGATGCGTGGCTGCGACGCCGTGCGCTGCTGAGGAGGCGCTGGCGTGCTTGCTCGAGGATGATGGCGGCCTGCGCGGGATCCGCGTCGGCGGCGATGGGCGTGGCCAGGCCCTGGAGCATAGCCTGGACGGAGTCGACGGGGGCGTGCTGCTGGGTGCTCGCGACGTCGGACACCATGACTTCCGCGTAAACGCGGGTCTCTGCTGCTCTCGCAGCCGGCCGTCTCCTCGGGGAAGCGGTCGACGCAGCGCTGGATGTTGGGGGGTAGGCGGGCGCGAGGGCGATGTAGAAGCGGTGCTCGCCGAAGTTCAGGATAGTGCCATCCTCGGGGAAGGCGGAGCCGGCGAAGCAGTTCGCGTTGTCGTTGAGGAAGTCGATGGAGCCGAACGTCGAGACGAGGCGGAGGCGACTCGCTCGTCGAGACGGCTGCGGGATCCCTGGCGGAATGTGACTCCGGTTGCTGCCATCTGCCCCACGGTGGGCGCCAAATGACGTGGTTCGGTGCACGGCATATGCCACGGGGTGGCTAAGATCGGGATGGGGGCATTCTGCAACAGCGGCACCCGCAGGGATTGCGCCGGAGCGCGGACACGGGACGTACCCAGGTTCGGAGCCCTCCCGGAGGAGGTATCACTCCTACTCCTGCTCGATCTCTCTATCAATGGTGGACACGGTGCAGAGGTTCTCCTTGAGCTGTTCGAGTTCATAGTTCGGGTGTGGGGAGGAAGAAAGAAATGATCGACCGGCCCCTTCTACTTGGGCACTGGACAGCCTTATATAGGCCTGGCTTTCCAGCTTACAGGCGGGTCTGGCTGGCCCGTGCCAGGGGCGGTGTCGGCTACAGGGGTGTCTCTCCATGACGCTGCATGTCCGCCGAGCAGTAGAACCTCGTAGGCCTGCAGGCGATGTCGAGGTAGACTTGGCATCGTGGAGGGCTGGCCGGCTACGATGCCGGACCCCTCCGACCGGGCAGACGGCGCCTGGGATCTTGTCGGGCGCGAGGCAGCGCTCCGTGCCTCCCGCCTGTCGGGGCTGCTGAGCACTGTGGGAGACGTCAGGCCATGCCTTGCTTTAGCCCATGGCTGGGCGACGTGGAGGACGCGCGGGCACGGCCCCGGCACCCGCCCAACACGGGTCCTTGTCTTCCGCTCGTCGTGGGAGCGCGGCAGCCGGTCGTCCGGCTGGCGAGCAACCGAATCCGGCCGCCACCGTTGACCTTGGTCGTAAAAGGCGGGCGATGCTTGTCGTTATATGTTTGTCTGGGGATTGCTGATGACGAGTCTACAGTTCTGCTCGCTCATGTCGCCCGGCTGTGCTTCGTCTGGCTAGGCGGAGTCCGGCTGTACTCGGGGCAGGCGGGCTCGGCTTGGCCGGACAGCTGGAGGCACCTGGGCACCTGAGTTTGCGTTTCACTCGGGATCTTCTGTGGGTCTTTGGGTACCCGGGTTTTATCCCCATGTCAATTATCGACCATTTCAAGCTATTAGGTATTTTAATATTCTAGAAAATATATCAAATATGCTAAAAAAAATGCTCCCTGCTCATTACAAAATAAAAAAGAAGTTTGCAAATTCCGATTTGGCCAACATGTTAGCACATTTTTCGATGTTCCATAAAATATATGGAAAATGCTTCTACAAAAAGGCTACATACACATAGCAAATTACAAATAGATTTGAACATTCCAATTTGGCCAATTTTTCGACACCATACAACCAAACTTTCGAAAAAATGTGAAATCAAATTCAAATATATTTTCCCAATTTCAAATAATATTGACGTCCAAATACAAACATGTTTGAACATTTTAAACCACTAAATATTTGAATATTCTATGCAATATATCGAAAATGCTCAAAAAAATGCTGCCTATTCATAACAAAATAAAAACATGTTTGAGCATTCCAATTTAGCCAACATTTTGGCAAACTAAAGATAAATATGTTGTACAAAAAACTCACCAAGGGCGTGGCGTGACGCCACGCCAAATTCAACTAGTATTCTTTAAGGAGAAATACTTCCACGTTTTATATTATATCTCTTACGATGTGGGAGACGACTTATATAGCACAATAATCTCAAAGTTCTAGACTCAAAACTGTATGAGAGTTTCATAAATTCTAGACTCAATTTGTATATCTCTATGATTGAAGCGGCCACATGATCTCTTTCAATGGGCAAGTAGTACTCACTCCATCTCAGTTTATTAGACACTTTCCCACTCTCCGAGTGGGGATTTGTGGCACTCAAAAGATTTTAAGAAGTTTCAAAAGATAGACTATTGAGTTTCAAAAAATCACACAAAAATGCCCGCCGATGCATATACATACCTGTATTGTTTGCAACGTTTCGGTGGAAGAGGTGCTATGGAAAATGTATAAATTTGTGGGCATAAAAACATTATTTTGGAAAAAAAAACGTCTTCTTATTTTGGAAAAATTGTCTTCTTTATATTCCATTCATTTCAATTTAGGTCTTTATGCACCATATTTCTATGATCCGAAATTTCCCAACAAATTCTTGACAATGCCAATATGATGAGATGTCACACTTGGGGAATCTTTTATTGGACCTCCTCTCAGTAAGACTATAGATTGTTCCTGCGAATTATGACCTTCGCCTGGAATGTGAGAAAATATATCATGCCGATTGCTCGACCATACTTTTGCTATCTTACACAGAGCTAATTAAGGTTTTCTTGGTGTTCTCGTTGAAACACGCATGCTTTTGGGGACATTGATCTGAAGCTCGAGTACAATCTGTGAGCCGTTTTTTATTCTGTTTATTCTGCCCTCCATATTTCGATTCAGATATTGGACATAGAATGTCCCTCTTGAAGATGAAAAAATGGAGCAATCAGATGTGACACCCTCGTGAACAAAAGGAATCCTTTTGTAGCTAAACATTCATGGGGAAAAAGATAGAAAAGGGTCAAGATGGAGGAGAAAGAAACAATAGTAGCATGGTCTCTCGGACATCTAGCATTCTACCCAAAATAGTTGGCCATACAATTGCGATTCATAATGGAAAGCACCATTTACCTATTTCTATTTATATAACATGGGGTTAGTAGTTAGTTTTGAATGTGTCTCCATCCACATCAGGCGATACAAGAAGGATCTCTAATTCATTAGTACATATATAGAGGTGTCTAGTTTTTTACGAAACATGCTTTCGTTTTTTTTTTTGTAAGACCTGGAAAATACAATTTTAGAAAGAGCACTCATGCTCATGTGCATCTAACACTTTCCGCCACTCGATCTCTTTCGATGGATAAGTAATGTTCTGTTAAATGTTATGTTCTGTTAAATGTAGCCAAAGGTATCGGGACTTTGCACATGCACCCATTCATCGGCAACATGTGGTCCAGGTATTAAATAGCACACGAACGAAATATTGTCCAGCTCTCCTTCAATCGGCGATGCTCAATTATGCGCCGTGGGAGAGTTCGCCGATCGCTGGCACAGTATGTTGCTCCGCTCCCACCTTCTCCATGGATGTACCTATTGACACGAATACACGATACTCACATGAACATTTTTTTTGTGAGGATAGAGACTAAGTTTAAACCTTGACATGTAGGGTTAACTACTAATCCCGAACTGTAAATCCTGCTAGTTAGCACTTAGCACGCTAAACTATATAATCATGTTCTAATGTGAACCTTAAAACCGTTTAAGTGGGACTCACACAAACGTGGCAGGTCAAACCTGTGATTGTTGACTGTTGTAGGTCGACATAACTTCGACTCAACCGAAAAGGGAAGAGGTTTGTTCGAGCCAGCTGGAGTGGGGCAAAAATTAAGGTTCATCAGAAATTCAGACGAGAGCAGCAGGTTCAGGAGTGGAGTGGCGACGAAATCCACGATGTCATGGTCATGGGGTAATTGTTTTGTTCGCGGTGGCAGACATGGAGGTCGTAGAGCAAAAGAATCAAGTGCGTCGTAGTCGTATCGAGAGGACCAGTGATGCATGATCCGTCAAAAATGTGATGTTGAAATCTACTGAGGAAGGTGCCCTGATGGACATCGTGGAGTCTTTGGATCCAATAAGAAGGTACCACGAATGCGTGGGTAAGATGGTAGGTGTGATTTCTTCTAGACAAAATGACAGCGATGTGTATACTACGATCATTGTGTGTGGTGGGGGGGGGGGGGGGGGGGGGGGGGGGGGGGAGTGATTGAGGATGTTAAAACCTTCTCACACACCCTATGATTCTACTGCAGTCCCGATATGTGGAAAATGTGTTGAGTAGATTTGGCTATGCCAATTGCAAACATTCTCTAAAACCTTATGATACTAGTGTGAAGATTTGAAAGAATCATAAAGACATTAGAGATTAATTGAGATAATCTCTAGCTGGTTCACTCGTGTATTTAGCTCTTGCTATAAGGTCTAATATCTCGTTTGCCGTGAGCAAGCTTAGCCAGCTTGTGGCCAACCAGGAGATGATCATCGTCACACTCTTGAAAGACTAATGCGCTATCTAAAAGGAACAATCAACTATAGAATTCATTAGGCCGGATATTCAAGAGTACTTGAAGGGTGATTCAAAGTGGATTTCTGATACTAATGAGGGGAAAGCCACAATTGGATATGTATTCACTCCTCGTAGTGGTTCTGTTTCATGAAAGTCTTGGAAGCAGACCATCATTACAACGTCAACAGTGGAAACAAATTTCACAGCATTAGATATTGCGATTGTCGAAGCAGAATGGATTTGTGATTTCTTAATCGACTTGCATATGGTTGGAAAAGGAAAACCAATACCAGCTATCTTCATGAATAATGACAACTAAATTGTGTCTGCCGAACTGAACAATTATAAGGATAATATGAAAAGTTCAAGGCATGTTAAGAGGACACTAAAACTGTCAGAAAAGTGATAAAAAAACTCCGGAGTTATAGCATTAGATTATGTCGAAACGACTAAGAATTTGTCTGATCTTTTTACTAAAGGTCTGTCAAAAATATGATAGTCATCCATGGAGGTGGGTTGGAGACCCACTTGGGCTGCGGAGGGGGTAACCCAACCTGAGATCCCATGAATTAGGGCATGTAAGAACAAACTAGGGCAGCTAGTTGAGAGAAACTTTAACTCGCACTCCGTTGCAGATGCAAATTCACTCATATAATACTTTTAGGCAGGTTTACTTTTGTCTTAATGTGTTCTATTGGACTTTATGAGAAAAGACGCTGTCATGCATGTGATCTTAGAAGAGCACACCTATATGAGATAAACTGCTGGTATCACGGTGTATGTATGAGATTTGAGTGAATCTCTAGTAAGCTCATGAGAGGCCGCCGATGAGTATGACTTATATGCTCTACCCGCGGCAAAATCTCAGCAACATTGCACCTGTAACGACATTGTGTGAAACTTGTTGTATAAAGCTGACAATTTAAGACTTGGTCCATTATTCAGTTGTAGACAAGTCTAGCTCCTTATTTAGGTGGAAGTTCAACTTAACATTCTCCACCGAAAGAAGGCACTTAACAAAACCGTTTCAAAAGTTTCAAGCGAGAACTTTTTTAAAGAATGGCAGGACCTGCAATCAGCCATTCAGCCGGCTTATTTCAAGCATTTTCGTGTGCCGTTAAAGAAAAAGAGAGTTATTTCTATGAGACTAGCCATAGTGGGAGTAACTAAGGTAGTAACATGCAACTACATGCAATGCCACATAGGCATTTTGGTGACATGGCATGTCATTAAATGAGAAAAGAGAGTCTTGTGGTAACATAGGTAGTTACCGTAAGACTACACATAGTGGGAGTAACTTCACTAGTAACATAGATGCCACCTAAGTAAAAAATCCTACGTGGCATGTAATTAATGAGGAGAGATACAAATAGAGTAACTTAGCTAGTTACTTGTAACACTAGTAACATCACACTTTTCAAGAGAAAATGAGTCTATAGAGTAATAAATGAGACAATCTATGACACCACCTCTATGTTACTTTGCACTATGAGGGTAGTAACATAGTCTAGTAATATGTGTATGTTACTACTTGAAGTTACTCTCCACTATGACTAGTCTAACATCACACCCTCAAGGCAAATTGTGTCTATAACCTAAGAAATGAGATATTGCATGACACCACACATAAGTTACTAACCACTATAGAGGTAGTAACATAGACTAATAACACATGCATATTACTACTCTATGTTACTTTCCACTATCACCATGAGTAGTCTGAACACAAATGTGCGCATCAAAATCAGTTTTTCTTAACGTAGAAATCAGTTCTTTCTGATGGCAAATGGAGCACGGAAAGCCGAGAACAAAATGCCTCGTGGAATCCGAGTCGTCTCGTGGCCCGCGAACGAACCACAGTCCACCACCAACCCACACGCACACGGCCACGGGTAGTGGGTGCGCTCAGGCTCATCGCCCGCTCTACTCCACTCGCGACGGGCCTTCCTCCGCCGCCGGCGCCGTCCCCTCTCTCCAACCCCCAATCCGAAAACCTCGCGGGCTCATTCCGCTCCACCCCCGCTGCGCCAGATGCTCCCCGCATGCCACCATCTCCTCCTTCTCGCCGCGCTCGCTTTCCTCGGGGGCGCGGCGGCGACCGGCGCCGGCGAGGGGTTCTGCTCGGCGGAACCATCAAGCGACTGCTCCCAGCGCCGGCCGCTTTACTGGAAGGTCACCAACCCCACCCTCGCGCCCGTACACCTGCAAGGTACCTCTCCACACGGCCACACGCCCACATCCGTGGCCGTCGGAAATGCTATTGTTGTTTTGTACTGTATAAACCAGATGTAATCATGTAAACGATAACTGATTAGCACAAAAGCAAAATTAACGAGTTATGGGGAAAATGTCACACCCTAATTTAACTGATGAACAACAGCGATGTTGATGGTCCATACTGATGCATGGGCCACACAAAAAGATTGCGGAAAAAAAGATGCATACATACTGTTTAGTATATACCCAACTACCCAAGAAAATTAGAAGCATGTTTTGATTCTTAGCCATAACAAGGATTATATGGTGTCGTCCCTGTGCTGCTGAAGGAACCAATATTTTCTTACATTGTTATATCATATAGGCTCTTTCAGTGAATGCAGGACCTGGACTGCAATCTTGTGGTGGTTTTATGATTTGGTAGTACTGTGGATGTAATTATTGATCAATTGGTTGGTGCAAGTGTGTCATGGATGCATATTTGAGGAAAACCAAGACACCATTGGAATATTCCCGATGCTACGCAGATCCGGTTGTTCGTAGAGTAAGTTTTGTGAGACTTGAGGCCTTGAGCACTTGAGCTGTACACTAGAAACCTATCGATTGATCATGAACTACTGGTTCTCATCGTCCACTCATATGGGACTAGAACTATAATAATATCATATGCAAGCTCTCTAATTAATCTCCTTTTACTTAAGTTGGATTTGGCTGGCCTAGGACGCTATCAAATTCAGATAATCTTATCACTCCATTGATAAGAAATCTATATATTCGTTCCAACTTATGCTTATGTCTGTATGCATAGGCTTCAACCCTTGAGAGTTTCTTTGTCAGTTACTATAAGCTATGATTTATAGTTTTAGAGATGGATTCTCTTATACTGTCAGTTCGTGCTAATTTTGCTCTTGTTGTGGATCTCCAGATCTACCTGGCTTCACACGTAGTGTCTACAAAAAGGATCATGCCTTAGTAACACCAGAAAGCCATGTATTCAGCCCTTTGCCTGATTGGTACATCTCTGCCTTTCCCATTAAGTTTCTAATTTCTATGGATGTTATGCAGCTACATTTAACACCATTCATTTACTCTTTGTAGGACCAACACACTAGGAGCATATTTGGTTAGTCCAGCTCTCGGGGCACACTTCACTATGTACTTGGCAAACATGCAAGGTATGCTATTTGTCACGTTTACTGTCATGTCGTTACAAAGAATGTTATAATCATATGTGACTGCATATATCAACTCAGATGACAAAATACTACTCCCTCCGTTCCTAAATATAAGATGTTTTAGCGTTTCTTAGTTTTCTCAGATTCATATGCATGTAGACGCGTTTTAGTGTGTATATGCACTCTTTTTAGTCCGTATGTAGTCCACATTGCAAAAGCTAAAACATCTTATAATTAGAAACGGAAGGAGTAGTTAGTATATTGTTAAATAATCAAGATGTTTAGTGTTTTTATTCATGTCCAGAAAGAATAAGGATATCCTAACTTTGATATATTCATTCATGTGCCAAGCTCAGTAGCTCCCACTTGAAACTTGAAAGCCACTTTATAGTTGTACATCGTCACATGCCAAATTTATATCTGCTGTAACTAAGTAATTGTTGGTAAACAACCTAATTAAGCTGTTTGTTGTGTTATGCAGATGGTTCAAAATCAGCCCTACCACCAAAAGATGTCGAAAGGTTCTATGCTTAAATCACTAGTTAAATGCTCATGTATGCCTGGTATTATTGCCATTTTTAAATAGTGCAAGAAATGCATTTACCCTAACCTTAGGTGACATATGCTTCATCCTAATGCAAATCTAGTTAGGTACCCTCTTCCATTGATCGTTACAAGGCACCCATGTATTTCAACGGCCAAAGTTTCTAATGTTGGACATAGATATTGCAGCAGTGAACTGATTTCGTTGCTTTCTTATTTGAATGCACTGCCCTAGCCCTATGTCCACGATTTTGTTGCTACGAACAACATATTATAAAACAAAGTAACATATAAAGTTTAATATTGGAGAAGTCAGTACATATTACATAGATCAATGGAGGGAAACAATTCACTTGTCAGTACCCTTTTGTTGTCTGACTTGTAATCATCACCACTCCCTTAAATGAGATTTTCAGTGCTCCCATTGTATTTACAGGCTTATCTTTGTACTTCAAGGCAGCATTGCATTATCTGTGGAGAGCGAAACAACCCACTCTCTGTTGGTAAGATTACATAAATTAGTTCTTTCTATGAATGTTAATATTTATGTATCTGTCAATAAGCATTAAGGTATTTTAAACACCACTCGTTCCAACTTGATGGATTCATAGGGAAATATCTTTTGGCTTCAGTTATGCATTTCTTCGTACATTAGTATGTTTATAGGAAGACTAATACCCAGGTCTATGAAATGCTTTCTACTTGTTTCTATAAATTTTATTTGACCTTGTCACAGATATACCATCATGGCATATTGTGATCTTGTAATAAAGTGTTACTTCAGTGGCGATCATGTTTCTGGATTTGTCCAGGTCTTGGCTTTGTTGTTGTTATGGCCATAGCATGTTTTCATTAACTTGAAAATGTGAAATAAAGCTAAAAAAGGCTGAAATACATCGAAGTAATAATAATGGACAAATTAAAACATTTACTGTCTATGATATGATCAAATTTGTAGATTCAACATTGTCTTAGGTATTTGCCATGACTGAATGAACGGAACTGCCAATTGTCAGTTACAACAATAGGGAAAATCCCTTTGTCTCTTTTATTTTCCTGTGATGCTCACCGGGAAAAATGATCTTTGCAAAGACCCACTATGGTTTTACTCGTGGAATGTGGTCAATGGTGACAAAACTAAGCTGTTCAAATGAGTACACAAGGGAATATTTAGTACGCAATGGACTGCAGATCGTGGTTCTTGGGAACCATTCAATTATACATATAATATTTTCTCCTGAAACAATGCAGTTCTTTCCATAATCCTGATTTTTTGCTCGTTTACTGACCTTTAAGAAGTCAATTTGATCAGGATAGTTGGTTTGATAAATGTATTAACTCTTGACGAGAATTGCAGGTAGACTCTTATGCCTATCTTCCTGCAAACATGAAGCACTCTATGATTTCAGATGAACCAACCACCCTTGTAATCTTTGAGAGGAGGTACAACAGTTATATGCCACTGTGCAAATTTGATGTGTATTTACCATTTATTAGAGATTTAGCTGCATTGATCTTGTTGGTCGTCATCTGTCAGTTAGGTGTGTTCTAATTCTCCATGTTTGATTTAGGTGTCTTGATAGAAATAGACGACAT
This sequence comes from Poa pratensis, assembly GCA_947311845.1. Taxonomy (NCBI): domain Eukaryota; kingdom Viridiplantae; phylum Streptophyta; class Magnoliopsida; order Poales; family Poaceae; genus Poa; species Poa pratensis. The sequence goes on along the minus strand of CAMZMU010000052.1, from coordinate 78,481,499 downwards.
TTAGTCGATTCTTATGATCATTATTCTCCTTTGTACTTTTTATTCTGAACATTATTTGCTCAACTCAGGTACAACCGTACACCAGTTTTTCCAGTTAATATTATGTTTTATGAGGTAATTTTCCTAATTCAACTAATATCAAGCTCTGTTACATTATGCTCCTATAGGTACATAGCCATTGGGGATTACCATCCTCATCTAGTTGTTGGTTCAACAGACAAGCAACCCCTTCTTGAAACCCCGGGAGAGGTACAATGTCGCTGTGCTTTCTCTTTTTCTATGGATCATCTTTCCTACAATCTCGAGGCACCTAAGTAACTTAGATGACTTCCATTTATCAAGCCTTTTTTATATAGTATGTGTGTTCAAGAGGAACAGTTCACTAATCAATAAACTTAATGGACATTTCAGAACCTGGATATATATATTGACATCTGGTTTATTTTCGCGCACCATTTTTTTTCTGATCCTCTTTGCTATATCGATTAGACTCTTTGCCAGCTTTGCACGTCCATGCAATGTTGTTCTTTTTTTCCTGTTAAGATCTCCTGTCTTCTGCAGTGGCATGAAATCCTTTGCCTCTTGTTTCACCAGGTATTTGAACTAAGGAAGCTGCTACCCACTTCTCTTCCTTATGACTTCAATATACATGTAAGTTTGATTACCCTGTGCTGATTAAGTTTTTTTTGTTACATATCGTTCCTCAAAATGTTGAGTTTCATCCAACCAAACATTGTATTTAAATCTCTTCAGTCTTCCTCAGCCACTTCGAATTAATAAACGATTTCCCTCACAAGAAAAAGAGTTATTCGAGTTTTAGCCGAACAAAGAAGTATGTTGCGCATTGGAGCATTTGATCCTGGAAAAGGGATTGTGATATGTGAATCAATCTTATTACAGGGCACTAGTAACAATCTTGCAAAGTATACTATACAACTCAGAGTCTGTTATATTGATGGCATGTTTCTGTATAAGGTGTTGTGGGCCCCACCTCCCCACAACCATAATATATAGTCCGAAGTTGCTTGTTTGGGTCATAAGTGTCTGAGTGGCTGTTTATGAATGTTGATCAAAGAATTACCTTTTGATATCCTTCTCCCTCGCAGATAATGGACTTTCAGCCAGGCGAGTATCTCAATGTGAAGGTCTGTGGATTTTTGTGTGTATCTTATGATGTTTTTGATGATGCCTGTCATGGGGCAACTGTGATCATGTTCCATTTTATAATCTGAAACATCCCACCAGAGATATGCAAATGCTAATTTTTATGCATACATTGTAGGCACTGATCCTATTCTGAAGCTTATGTCTTTTTTTGGGGTTTTATCCTACCAGGAGGTTCATTACAATCAACATGGGCTGCTGCTTTTAGAGGGACAAGGAATATATCGATTGGGAGACAGCTGGTAAGGATGCAGCCTAAAACATTGTGTTTGTTTTAGGTCTAGAGATGGAATCTGTTTCGTGAAAGAGGTCATATCTTGGTTGTGATATACTAGAAGCTGTGTGCTGCAATACAGAGTCATTACTCATTACCACTTGCTCTACCTTATTGACAGAACTTATAATATATTGGATTTTTCAATATGCATAATCCCATGTATTACTTCTTACGTCCACCGCCCTTAACATGTTTGACTAACAAACGTGACATTATATCCTGAAACCTGCATAGAGTGTTCTTTTCTGGAAGTGCAACTTCACCCGCTATCTGCTAATGGCATATATTCTGAAATGTTCCATATCCCATTATAGCTATTTTACATTGATGATACAGGTACCCGGTGCAAGCAGGCGATACCATTTGGATGGCGCCGTTCGTGCCTCAGTGGTTAGTGTTTGAGAACATTGTTTTCATCATTGATGGACTTGGCTTTTGTAGGCAGCTCATGGCTGTTGCCCTGCTGTTCCAGGTATGCTGCCCTTGGTAAAACCAGGTCTAGGTACTTGCTGTACAAAGATGTCAATAGAAATCCACTGATATGAGCAAGGCAACCACTCTTCATGGATGGCAATAACAACTTCTTAGAGAGCTGTCCCAGCTATGAAAAGTGTTCCCCTCTGGAAGACATTGCTCTGATTGCTTGCTGGCGAACTGCCCAGACTCCAGAGTGGATCAATTGGAACTTGGTTTCAAGATGGTTACCATTTCGAATTGTGAGCCCGTTGGACAGATGATGTTTTTCTGTAAAGAAACTGAATAAGGTATTTATTAAAATTGTACTAGAAAAGAAGGCATTTAAAAGGCAGCATCATGATTGGTATGTACCCTGAACTACAGAAAAGGGAAATGCAAGTTGGGGGAGAATATATGTGATTAGTTTGTGCTTGTCTAAATTGTCATCTACTTTCTCGAAAACGTAATGCCGAGCAACGAACCTTTCCTAAAAAGGAAATGCGATTACCTGCACCATGAAGCTAGATTATCAGCTATAGTATTATTTATTCCGTTCCAAATTATAAAATATTTTACATATTTAATATGGATTATATACAGATTGAAATGAGCGAATTTGCAGCTACATTCAAATCAGAAAAGTTAAGGCTCCATTTGGGAACAAAGTATTTTTGAAGTATGCATTGAATACTTCAGTTTCTGAAAATACTGAAGTATTGAATACTTCAAGGTGTTTGGACCCAATAAATAACGTGGTTTTAAAACTGAAGTATACTTCAAAACTGCAGTATTTTTGAATATTTGAGAAAGAGGTCTACCCCTCTTTTTTTGGAAACTGAGAAAGGAGAGAAAACTGAAGTATTCGTTTGCCAGGCAATGGAATACTTTGGTTTTCCAATACTGTTTTATAAAAACTGCGGTGCCAAACTAGGCCTAAACGTCTTCAGGCAGTACAACATTAATCTTTTTTTTTTTTGCGAATGGCAGTACAACATTAATCAGTCAAGGGATTAATCAAAGCTTTGGGAACCCAAACCAGATCAATGCCGGGCTGCGACAGCCGGAAAAATATCTGTACGATATTCCGATAGGCTCCAGCAGTACAACTGTAGTTGTCTGAGCGTGTCACTGTCCCCGTCGCGTCCTCCGCTTTTGCACTCCCGTCCCTCCCTGCCCACGGAATTCGCGCCACCTCCCTCCCGTGCTCCTCCCCTCCCCTCCCCTCCCCTCCCCTCGGCCATCCTCCCTTCCCCACCGGAACCCTAGCCCCCGCGCCTCCCAATGGCGCTTCCCGCGTGAAGAGGGCGCCGCCGCGCCAGCCGGAGGAGCAGCGTTGCGTCGGGGGATCGTCATCGTCGTCGTCGGCGGCGAGAGATGTATAAGCAGGGGGCGGCGGGGATGGACCGGAAGCGCATCAGCGACGCGCTCGACAAGCACCTGGACAAGGCCGTCGCCGCGTCGCCCTCCACGTCCAGGGGATCCGCGGCTGCCCGAGGCGACCACAACCGCCTCGTCGTACCCTCCTCCGTCCCCAAGGGACGCTGCTCGAAGGTGACGCCGCGATCTCCATGCTCCTCTCCCACCCCACATGACGTGCCATGGCCTCATGTCAGTCCTTGCGAATCCGTGGTGTTGTGATGCGTTCCTGTGGTCTGGGTGCTACGTTGCTGGGCTGTCAAGGGTAGGATGTGGTTTGCTAGGAGAAACTTCGTTATGGACTGAAGTTCATCCTCATTTGCGTGCAGTTCTACTATTTGTATGCAGATTTGAGCGCACGTGATCTGGGTGTTACCTTGGTGTACCAGAATTTATTTATTTCACTGCGCATATTCTTGGGCTAGTGTATTGTTTGCTTACAAACAGAATGCTGTAGCTTACAAGTCAAGAGGATAAAATGCGAATTTGTTAACTAGTACTTATATATGTCTTTGGAATTGCCTTTAGATCATACCTATCTGTCTCTTTATTGCTTTGGTGTAGTCTATATTTATTGAGTTGTTTCCAGTTTCTGCTTTCTGCAGCGGTTTATGTTGTTTGTTAGAGAAAGATTATTGCCAGCTGTGTACTATTGTAATTGCTCCAAAGTATATGAGATTTCATGCATGTTTAATTTGTGTCATCTATGTTATAGCTTTGGAGTTATCTGCTGTTTTGCCTCTAGCTTATTTTGTACAGTTTTCTTTTCCTTTTCCCTGTTTTTTCTTGTTTTTGGTCTTGCTCGGATGCCCACCTTTGGTGCTGCAAACTTCTCTGCCTTTGGCGTTTTCTTCGTAATACACAACGACACACATCTGTTATGTCATTATGTGTTTATAAACTATATCTTCATGCTCTTCACACTGCAGTCGAGAAAAAATATAGTTTATAAATAAATGCATTGATGCTTTATGCTCTTCACACTGCAGGCGAGTCTGAATCTGACAGTGAAGCATCAGATGTTAGTGGTTCTGATGGAGAAGACACCTCATGGATCTCATGGTATTGCAACCTAAGAGGGAATGAGTTCTTCTGTGAAGTCGATGATGATTACATACAAGATGACTTCAATCTTTGTGGGCTTAGCAATCAAGTTCCATATTATGATTACGCTCTTGATCTCATTTTAGATATCGAGTCTTCTCATGGTAATGCTCTCAATATCTAGTCTTTCAAATCAAACCACATGTTTGATGCATTTGCACTTGATCTGATGCAGTTGTGTTTTCCCTGTACAGTTACTTGACTCGTTTTGCGCACTACTTTAGGTGCTCAAAACCTTTGTCAATACTGCTATCAACACTTACTGGTTGCTCAGGCTCTATCTCAATACAACTTAGGTGCTACAGAAAAAATGTTTTTCAATGGCCTTGAATTTCTTTCTTTGTTGTAAACATCAATTAGGTTTTCCGCGTTAGTAAAAGTTTTCATTGTTATAACTGCAAGAATAGATGGAAACTTACATATAATTTGGTCTGTAATAGTAAATAACATTAGAATGGGCTTTGGTTGGTGGCTTGTGCATGGCTCTCATTTGTCCTCGATATAGTTTTCTGCTTGCTCCTTTAAATACCTCATGCTTTTGTTGATGTTAGAGCATCTCCAAGCGAGGTCCCCATAGCCAGCCCCTAAACGTCCGGACGGTTGTCCGTGGAAATCCCTAAAAGTTGGCCTCCTACAACCATTGCCCCCAAATGTCACCCCAAATTGTGGTCACTAGCATGTGATTGGTGGAGAAGGAGAGAGAAGAATAAATAAAGGACAAAAGAAGGGAAAAGAAAGGGAAAAGTGGACCAAAGTGGTGTGCCGGACGCGTCCGGACGCCCCCAAACTCACCCCATATGTGGGAGAGTTTGTGGGCTGCGGACACCATGGTTTACAAAGCGTCCGCTTCAGGACGCCTAGGCGACGCTTAGGCGTCAAAGCGCCCCCCTCCGCTTTGGAAAAATGACCGCTTTGGGCGCTTTAAGCGCCAAAACGCCCGCTTAGGCGTCGCTTAAGCGCCCAAGCGCCCCCCCATCGCTTTGAGGACGCTTCATGCTTTGTAAACCATGGCGGACACGCCCGGACGCGTCCGGTCATGTCCGGACACAAATAAACCAATTTAAACCTGTTTGGGGGCTGTTTGAGGGGTGTGGTTGGAGATGCTCTTACTTGATTATTTGAATATGTAGGTGATATTTTCACGGAAGAACAAAATGAGCTAGTGGAATCAGCTGCGGAGATGTTATATGGGCTGATTCATGCACGATACATTCTGACCAGTAAAGGCTTAGCTGCTATGGTATCTGTTATGCTAACTTTTCTTTGCTAATACTTAACAACATTTGTTTCCCCAAAATCAAAACTCGCCCAAGATTGGTGAAATTTATTTATGGCAACTTTTGTTCCCTATTTTTGGCAGCTGGAGAAGTATAAGAACTATGACTTTGGACGTTGTCCACGAGTTTATTGCTGTGGCCAACCATGTCTACCTGTTGGACAATCAGATATTCACCGATCTAGTACCGTGAAGATATACTGCCCCAAGTGTGAAGACATCTACTATCCACGATCTAAATACCAAGGCAGTATCCTAACCACCCTCTTATTATACTGTCTCCTTTTGAAAAAGAGTGCATTCTGAGTTCTTACCACTGTCATATCTGTTTTAGTGCCTTACGCTGACTTGACACTTGGAGTGGGTGAAAATGTTCTCATAGGTTCTAATAGTTACAGCACATATATCTGGAATTATAGAAACATTGTGTACTGACACGTATTTTAATATCTACGTTAGTGTAATATCCTGGTTAAAGAAAATTGCCATTTTGTCGTTATATTTTGCTGTTTTCTTGACCATGTCCAGATATTGATGGAGCCTACTTTGGGACAACATTTCCTCACATGTTTCTGATGTCATACGATCACCTCAAACCTCAGAAGCCCTCGCAGCGCTACGTCCCTCGCGTGTTTGGCTTCAAGCTCCAAAAGCCGTGATGAAGAGGTGACCCTAGGGGTGACACTGAAGGAAAAGATAGCAGATCTCTTTATGGGCTCCGCAGATTGATCTAGAGGCCCTGGAAGTCTACTGTAAGAGTGCAATTGCCAGCTGGCATCCCCGATCACGCGATGCTGCCCACCCATGTGTGTGTCCTGGCTGGTCTATTCAACATTAGAAATGTAGCTATAAAAGAAGACTCGAGTCATCGTTGTAACCTAATTCCAACTCTATTGGTTGGTAAATCTGGACCCCTAATTTTAAAACCAGCAGAGAATGTTTGGCTCTTGAAAAATGTAGCGTGGATCCATCTTGTAAGATGCTCTTCGTTTCTAGATTTCTTCAGTGAAACTGTTTAAACGGCAGAAATGATACCTAGCTTTTAGAAAAAGGCATTTTATTCAGGGAAATCATTAAACTTGTAAATTGGCAAACTAATTACTCTTGAGATGTCAGGAATTTCTAATGCATTATGATTTGATTGACCCTCTTCTAGAGGTAGAGGAGCCCTCCAAGGAAATTTAATGTCTATAATGTGAATTTGTAAAGAAAAAAAAGGAAATTTTGTATTTCAGAATTGTTGGGGCTTTCTCACAAGGAGAAAACACCCTCCAAAAATCAGCGTATGCTGCTTCTTGTGGCGTGCACACGGTATTCTTTAGTAAAAGGCGAAAGAATAGTTCGCTTTGTGCTCACCACGCAGCTGCGTGCCTTTCACCGTGGAGCCTGGGCGCTATCTTATAGGGATGGCTAGTCGGGTGCTCGAACACTCTCTCCACTGTGGAGTCTGGAATGAGATCGAGGAAACAGGCGCACGCGGGTGTTCACGCCAGGCGGGCCCAAACCAACTTCCGGCCCACCCACACTAACGCTGAGCGGGCCGGGCCGAGCCCACGGACGCATACGAGAAGGTTATCGACGTAGATTGCCATATTGGGTTGACTTCTCCGTCTTAACCCACTGTGCTGAGAAATACACGAGGTTATTCTACTGTACTCAAATTCAAAAATGTCAGTTCAAAAAAATAATATGAGAATGAAGAAGTCAAAGAAATTCTCAACTTTAACCCAGCATTGTCCATGTCCATCCAAACAGAGCTGATTCCACTCGTGAGACACCAAAGGGAAACATCAAGTGCAAAATGATCAGTTGCAAATTCCTTGAAGAATGGCTGTACATGCTTCAAAATATTGGTCCAACCACATTCACGAGATACAGATACTGATTAATCTATTCAGTAGGCACTTTCTGAAAACTGGGCGAAGATGTGAAAACCCCGCAACTGGTAACTTTGTGACAATAACATGTCAGTGCAGAATATGGTTTAGTGAAAACACGGGCACATTTTAAAGTTAATCATACAATAACTCACAACATCACAAACAGTAAACACAATACCATTATATTCAGCAATTTGACTCAAATTATGAAATGGAAAACCGACCAATTCCATTTGATACAACTCACAACTCAGAAATGAAAACTGCGTGCAGCGGATTTTGGAGCACAGAGAAAAATATTCACCATTACAAAAAACGTCGCAGGACATAAGTTGAAAGAAGAAACACAGGTCTTTCTCTCAGTTGGAGTATAATTTATTTAAGATCATTCCCTCCATCCTCATTCATGAGTTTGCAAACTTGAACTCACATTCTAACAATGTGGATGCAAAAGTACATTAAAATGTAAGATGTCGTCATCAACCGGTCAATGCAGCATTGAGCGCACTGTGAACATCCACACCAATCTGAGCCTCAGCCTTCTCTAGGTCAGTTGAGGCTGATCCAAGCTTGGCAGTGAATTCAGCAAGACCCTTCTGGACCAAGCTTTGGTCGATCTGGTCGAGGGGTACAGCCTCAACAGCCACGACATCAGTAATGGAGTTTGCATGGATGAATGCAAAGCCACTGCTCACGAAGTACTTGGTCACATCATTTCCCTCATGTACAGAGAGAACGCCAGGCTTGAGCTCTGCGATTGTGGAAACATGGCCTGGCAAAACACCCATCAGGCCAGTAGTAGCTGGTACCATCACCATGTCAACCTGAAAATAGCCAGGCAACACGAGATGAGTAGTGAAACAAACACAAGACAATACCAATGAGGGGGAAACATTTCCAAATTATACATGATCAACGACACTGCAACCAAGCATAATCATACAAGATATAAGTGTACACAATTTGAAGATCATCCACTAGTCCCTCCCACAAAAAATGCAGGATCACAAAATGTAATTGCTTCAACACACCAGAATTGCTTATCCTGGACAAATAGCACACACAAACTTGCTTGTAAACATACATTCTGAAACCTAAAAAGGGTAAATTCAAAGACTTGGCAATGCAAATATCTAACCAGAAAAAAAAAGATAACCAAATACATAATTATACCAAGTAGCTTAAAAAGTAAATATTATTCACTAAAATAAGCAGTGTTAATTGTACATTTAGCTAAAACACCCACTTGGTACATCACATCACTAATTCATCTTCTGACACTACGATTTAATTGTATATCATCATTTCACTAACCCCAAAGAGTGAACTCCTTGTTTAAGAAACTATTCAAGCAATAAAAAATATTGAGGTCTTGGCATTTTATTAATAAGTGAAAAATAATACATGAAGATTAAGAATGCATTGGTGGCATCAAGAAAGCTAACTAAAACAGGAAGCAACTAAAAAAATCAATAGCTAAATTCGGAGTTACATACATCAGAGGAGAAGGCTATTATTGTTTCAGGCACAGTAAGTGAATAGCAGCTAACATGTACTCTTTTTTTTTAGGGAATCAGCTAACATGTACTTTCATTGTGGGGAAGTCAGAATGAAGATATATCTCAATCAAGAAAATCCATAGCAGTTATAAAGTTCTAACGTCAGTGAGCACAAATGTAGTCAAACTACAGAAGCAACACTGTACCATATCATGTGATGAGGGCTCATACAAATGTAGTCCTATTTCCTTAATCCACTTCCACTAGCAAAGCTCAGACCATAATCATAATAAATAAACATCAAGCAAAGTAGCAAACATGAAAACATAAACACCAAACATGATAGAAAAACTGTTTCGATGCTAGCGGGAGTGGTAACAGTGGTAACAGACTCGGGAGAAGAAAAATAAACTGACCATAGAAGGAAGTACACCAAGGACACTATGCATTTAAAGGCCTGAAGATGCTAGCGGACCCCTTAAGTGCTTACACCCACAATGCACTCACAACCCCAAATGATAATAGCATTTGCTTATCAGCAGCAATAGCTAACCATTAGGAGGATTCATGTGGATAGTCAACCAACATTTAGTCATTCGGTGCGTGACACTGCATTATGCGAAGACCATCAGGTATGGCATGACCAGGGTTACCAATTGGACATCGGAATACCTGATATGATCCAACAATCACACACACACACTACAAAACTCAAAGCTCATCCATTCATAGGAGCGAGCGCAATAAATCGACCTGAATAATGACGTGATAAAAAGCGTCCTAGGTCAGCGCCTTACAAGGAACCTTCACAATCCCTAATCAAATCGCACCTAGGGTTCCAACCATCACGCGGCTTGATTGATACAGATCGCGAAGGCCCCTCCCTAAAATCCAATCCAAAAACAAACCTCTAGATCGAGCGAACAGCCCGAAACCCTGGTCGAGCACGCACAGATCTGAGATCGGGAGGTGGGGCGAAAGGGGACGTGCTCGGGGCTATACCTCCTTGTTGGTGATCTCGGACTTGTAGGGGAGGACGAAGTTGACGGTGAGCTTGGAGGGGATGGAGGACGGCGTGGGCGGGCGGGGCTTCATGGCCGCCATGGGCGTCTGGGGGGGCTCGATGATTTTGGTCACGTTCTTCCACGCCTCCACGAAGGCGGGGTCCGCGCCCTCCTCCGCGGGGACCTGCGCCGTGGCGAGGGCCCTGCGGCTGACGGAGCCGCTGCCGGCGGCGGCGGCGCGGGAGGCCAGGCGGTGGGCGGCGTGACGCAGCATTATTTTTTTCCCTGGGTCTGAGCTCGGATGTGTGGGTGTTGAATGAATTGGGGTTTCGGCGATTTGGAGGAGGCGACGCTGGAGGAGTGGTGGGGTGGGTGGTGAATGGTGACGCTGTTGACTATGGGCTGGGCTGTTTTTGCTGGACCCCACGGACGGCATTATAAATGGGCTGGGTTTGATGGTCATATTGATCTGCTAAGAAAGAACAAAATCCGCTAACAAAATGCTTAAGAAGAACAAAACAAAATGTTGAGTACCATATATGGTGGTCAGTGATCATAGTGATTAAACTCCATATGCGGTAATTGCGGTGTTCTGTGTGATATGCATATTTTGTGAATTGCCTACTGCTCTATCCTATCTTTCTCTTATTACACCTCCACATGAATCGATCACCCAGATAAAACCAAGCCCTCAAGGTCACAACTAAGCAAGGCATCTGAAAGGCATTCATGTACCTTAGAGGACGTGGGCTTGTGCGTTTAGGTACTAATAGTAATTTCCATTGCAGTCATCCATCGTAACTCATGGCAATCATGATTATCCTTCATATGTCTTGTTCTTTGCCAAATAAGATATCTGTCCTGCCATCCAAATTCGCCTTATATACCGATCTCCACTGCTTATCATTTTCAACAATCTTAGTTAATTATAGGTTGGGGTCCGAGAAGATCAAATGAACTTGGGCTTCTCTTTTCCGGAACAAAATGACACCATGCTATCTGCCATCACTTCGCTGAACCACCCTAAAGTACATCTTTGAACTCCTTCATAAGCACTCAGCTAGCCATTGCATTTGAAGGCTCCACGGAAAGAACCCGCAGGTCAGATATTCATCAAGGTGTTTCTCTGACAAAAGCAATACCTCATAGTTGTAGTGCTTATAGACATCCATACCGTTGGAGCTGTCGGGGCGCTATCCAATCCCTGGCAATTCGATCCACAAGGTTTTCCTTGCATGTGACGGTCATGAATCAAAGGATGTGGAAGATCCTGCAGTAGTTTTACAAGTCGTGTTGTCACATGCTTTCATATTTTGTTTCTTCTCCTTTCCATTTGCTTTATCATTCACCCACTCATCCCTAGTTGTCTCTCCATCCACAATCATTGTTGCATTGCCATATTGATCCCTAACATAATCACATTGAGGCCTCGAGTTGGGTTCATCTCCACAGTTTTAGCACTTTTACCGTTGCCCGACAAACAAGTTGGGGTCACCATCTTCGACTTCAAAAGCTAATTTATGCACTTCAAGCCATATTTGCGTGAATTCTAGCTCGCATTTTATGATACGATAGACGATGAGCGTCCAATCATCGAAAGCCAGGGGCCAAGATCCGTAACGTTTTCCCATCAACCATGCATGAGCATTGGAGTATAAACAGATTATATCCCACAACCTGGATCGTGATCACAATTGCCAGGTTGCATGCCTAATACATATGTGTAAATAGGGCTTCATGACAGATTTTGTTGGGGGCAAACAACCCTAGCCACAGCCAACCACCTTGTGCTCTAGACTGTCATCCTCTTCGGCTACTAGATCCCTCTAGCCACAACCGATTTATTTGGCAAACAACTCTTGTCCATCATGTTTCAACGTCACTCAAACATGATCACATCTGAATCTGAATCGTTCATCTCCACAATTTTCGCAATTCAACCCCACCTGACAAACAAGTTGAGTCACCATCTTCGAGACTTCCTAAGCTAATTTGTACACTTCAAGCCATATTTGTGCGAATTCTAGCTCAACATTTTAGAATCCGATAGACGATGAGCACCCAATCGCCAAAATCCATAGTCCACGATCCATAACTTTTTCCCATCAACCAAGCATGAGAATGGAAAACAGATTCTATCACCTTGTGCTCTCGACAATCATCCTCCCAAAAAGTTGGTCAAACATGGCCCCGATATCAGTCAATGAAGCAAACCAAGGTCCGCCACGAAGCCAACAATGATGCTATAAACGTTATTTTCGAAAAAATATAATTTTTTGAAAACTTATCAAAAAATTCTGAAAAAAATCATGCACGTACCTGACCATGGTACGCACCAACATACAAATTTAGCACCGAAATGACATTGTATGCACCCTGAACAAAAATGACAAAATTCTGACAGCAAATGAGATCCCAAAATTTGAATTTCCTGTCAGAATTTTGTCATTTTTGTCTAGGGCGCATACGATGTCATTTCGGTGCGAAATTTGTCATGGTGGTGCATACATGGTCAGGTACGTGCATGATTTTTTCAGAATTTTTTGAAAAGTTTTTCAATTTATGCTCCTAGAAATACCAGAGCATATGCACCCGGGTGCCAAAGTGAATTTCCGGACTGAAGTGGGATCAGGAACAGATTCCAGCAAAATGTACTCGTCGATAGACTCGTTTCCCCCGTGTGCATGAGTTTAGTTCTAATGTAAGTAATGATGATTTGGGGCTTTAAGAATGAGCATATGTACATAAAAATGCATCACACTTCCTCTGTTATTGGGAAAAAAAAATTTCTTCCTGTAAAGCTAAATAAAAAACGTAGTGCACCTTATACCATCTGCCCTTGCAACAAGATAAAAGTAAAACAGTGGGAACTCAGATGGCAACACAAGCCTCAGAATATAACTCAGATTCTTCCAAATAAAAAATCACTCGGGATAAAAATCAACCCCACGCTGAAGGCTCTGACAAAAACGGAGTTAACCTGGCCCAGATGACCCAAGAGATCAAATGAAACCTCAATTCCCACCAATAACCACAAGCTATTGCACTCGTTGTTCCAACCAACATTAACTACATCATTTTTGTGAATCATACTATATAGAAAGCATACATAATTGTTCAGGCAAGTATCTTGGCCATGTGAGAGATTCGAGGGTTAGCCACCCGACCTATAGCACCTTTATACAAAGCCAATCAGCAGGCATCTTCGTGATACCATGGAGGCAGGCGCTAGGCTGCTGCACCTTTGACTTGGATGGCAGCAATATTCACATCGTACCACTACAAGCCCCGTTTGCCTTCTATACAGGTGAAGGGTCTGTGTAGGTAGCAAGACACCCTTTTCTCTCAATGCCCAAGTGACCACCTGGTGTTCTCAAGCCCCATTGCAAACTACCGTGACAAGGAGATGCGCCACAATCCTTATGCTCCATATCAACGGTGTACGGTCGATAACCATAGCCATCTCGTACAAGCCTGACCCAATAAACATCCGATATGTAGTGCACCAAAATATGCTCGTCTTCTTTGCTTGCAACTGATATCTATGCACCAACACTTCTGCATTGTACTGCAGAAAGGCACAACCAAGCTGCGCCATGGGCCAAACGATGCAATTCATGAAACTTCCAAAATTTAACGTTGCTTCAGCCATGTCACAGGCTTTTCTGATCACTGTGGAGGAGGTTGAAGGGACTGCGGTTGTGTGTTATAGTGAGCATAAGACTGAGAGTACATAGGATTCATCATGCTCTGCAATAAATCATTACGTCAGCCCCAGTTGTAAGGGTTTTTCAGAGACATAAAACATTGAATACATGAAAATAGATGAGCCACCTGCGACTGAAGATGGCCAGGAGCACCAATCCCATAATGCATCTGAGAAGATTCGTCTTGTGATGGGTCATTGTATCCCGCTTGTGTAAACATTCCATGTGAACCATGGGCCATGTGATCCTGGATCATACAAACATGCTTAGTCCAGAGACCATGAACATGTTCACGGAAAGGCATCAAAAGAGAATTTAGTACTCCCTCATATGTTTTAAATGTCGTGGGAAAACAACTGAGTAGGTAGAACTCATAGTATAACTTGCAACAGTTATTTGGGATCAGAGGGAGAAGATGTAATGCAATGGTTATAAACTGCAAAGAATGTACCTGAGATACAATGTCATTTGTTGCACCCATATGGGGGTATCCTGGATGTGCACTTTGGTTCAAATAATTCCCAGGATATCCAGATTGGGGGCCTTGTGTATATTCAACACCATAACCTCCTTGAGAAGCCTGCAAATGACAGTTAATTTCTGTTCAGAGGCCACTTCCAGGTAATAGTGAGCTTAAACTTTTGCATAATCTAATGCATCGGTTTATACAAATAACAGAGCCATCTGTCAATACGAAAACAGTACAAAAACATGGCGGGAAACAAACCTGGGTAGAAAAATCTGCAATGTTGTATGCCACGTGAGATCCTTGACTCTTAAAGTCGTCTCCAAAGAAGTCCTAGTGACCAAGAAAAAAAATCAGTCAAAGGGGAGAAAAGTACAATAGTAATGCACATGCCTTTAGTTGCCTATACCTGAGACATCCCACCAACGGTAAATCCATCACGAAATGTTTGACTGAGACCTTGGACAGGCATCTATTTTGGAAAGGCAAATGTTAATGTTGATCTACTGTTACTTTGTGGAATAGTACATGGAGAAACGAACAAACCTGTGTCATCAGTCCAGGTTGGGACATTGGGCCTCCACCAGAAGGCTGACTGCTCGGATTCTCCAAGCCAGCATAGTTATAAGTTGGCCCCACACTTCCCATAGCTTGCTGAGAGTTCTGTTGATGAGGAGCAAGGTGCCCACCAATAGGGCCACCAGTACTTGCACGAGGAGCCCCAAAGTTTCTGTTACCAGGTTGAGGCACCGCTGGAACAGCTCCAATGGGTCCATGCAGGGATCCCCGGGTAGGAATTGCGTATGGTTGAGAATGAGGAGACCCAGGAAATGGAGGAAAAGGCATACGAGGTAAGGGATAGCCTGATGGGTGCACGCCAGGTTTATGAGCACCATTTGGCGGCCCATACGGTACAAACGGGTGTGCTGAATATGAAAACAAGAGTATGTTAAGAGAGAAAAAAGATAACATGGAACCATTGTTAGTAAAAAAGAAAAATGCAAGTCACTACAATATAACTATACCGACCTTTTCCTCTACCACTTCTCTTATCTACTGAGCCTGCTGTGCCAAAGGTAGATCCCTGCATGACACCTTGACCACCACCCAGGAACAGTCTTCGATCATTGTAGATCTACCCACAAAAAAATGAGACACTGGTAAAAGGAAAAGGAGACATAATGTTTTAAGATAGTTAACTTGAAGAGGAAATGCAGATATTCACCTTTTTGGGTTTTTGAAATTGCACCATACTCTGCTTCAAGTTGTTCAAAGGTCCTTCTACCAAGCACTCGTGCTCCTAAGAAGACAGAAGTTATATTGTTATATACTCCCATGTATCTATTTACATGGGCCCACGTTTTCGAGGTTCGGCTTTGACCATTAATTTGACCAACAAAACATGAGTTTGTGTTACAAAATTCACATTGAATTCATATTCAAAAGTACTTTCCAATAATTACATAATCCAAATATTACAGGTCAAATAAAATTGTCAAAGTTTAATAATGAAATATGAGGGCTGCTTGCTTAGAACTTTCAGGTTCCCAAACCAAACATCAATATGTATTGAAGGAAAGACATACCTTGTAATGTGTCAACAAGCTATTCCAAAGAGGCTGTTTGCTTAGAACTTTAGGATTCCCAAGAACGACTATACCATACTTGGCACGGGTTAGTGCAACATTTAACCTGCGTGGATCATTGAGAAACCCAATACCCTGAAAAGGCGTAAAACATAGCATGCATTGTCAGTGAAGGGAACCGGTGTACAACGGCTGCTCATCATGGACTAGATAAAGAGAAAAACACAAATTCATTAACAGCAAAAGCTTAGCATATCAAGTGCACTTTACGCAACAAACATAAATGCATAGATGTTTTATACAACAATATTCAAGCAGTTCTTTACAGCATTGTGTCAACTTCTACAAGTTAAAAAATATAAACTTCTACATGGGAAGCAAATGCCAATTCACAAACTGACAAGACCAGAAATTAGACTCAGCATTAAAATAATCTGGTATTGACATGCATAAAAATGCTTTATAGTGACGAACTCAAGATTGAATGACATGTATGAATGATATGCTATACTTATAAATTACCAACATGTGCGACAATAATCATAAGAAAATTATGGGCAAACATGATGGAACAAAAAAACACCTGGTGTTCGTTGCTTCTAACACAGGATAGAATAATGTAATCTTTCTCTCTTCCCTGAAAGGAGTCGACACTTGCCACCTGAAACAAATACAGACAATATAGCAAATATAGAGCTTCCAACCTGAGGGGAAACAATATAGCAACACGTTTTCTGCTTAACCTCAATTTCCTTGTAAAGCTGTTGGCGTAGAGACCCATTCCTTGCCATATAATTTACAATATAAGCCCTTTGCCCTTCATAAGGTGTGATAACTCCAATCTGCACATTAAAAAGGTCCATGGGTACACATCCAGTTCCGAAAGAATTTGCCCTTCATAATGAAGGGGCTAGTGCAAAAACTTTTAGATAACAAGTTATCATTTTTACTCAGTACACACCTGGCTTGGCACAACACCGCTTCTTAAGAATGTAGTTACAATTTTCTCTACATTCGCAGCTTCAGTTCTATTGAGGTAAGATGTCCCACTAGCACTTATCTCTTCTACTCCCATCTATAGAAAACCAGTACGAATCAGTATATATAAACAGGCGAAGCTTTTGTAAGTATGAAAAATGGTAAGCAATTGCCCAAGAAGGTACCTGCACATAGAAGAACATGGGTCGATTTGGAACAGGCCAAGGAAAATCAATTCCAGTTGATTGTCTTTCATTTACAGTGACACCATTTTGCAGTGTGCCTTCATAGAAACAGTTGGACGGGAATTCTGAAAGACAAGGGTGCATTCTATATTGGACCTGTAAATCAGGATGATCCAAGTTAATAATAATAGCTTCTAACTGAAATATTTCAGCTTGTGCTGCAATATGGATGCATAGGCTGGGGGATGTACTCTTCTACTCCCTCCGTTTTTTAATATAAGATGTTTTAGCATTTGTCCACATGCACATGTACACAAATGTATGTAGACATGTATTAGTGTGTATGTTCACTCACTTTAGTATGTATCTAGACAACATGTGTAACACCTAAAACATCTTATATTAAAAAACAGAGGGAGTACTATCTAGAAAAAACTCATCAAAGAATATTAACAGTTAATCATTGCAATTTCGTGATTTAAAACTCAGATATTCTGCGTCAAACAACACATATATTCTATTAAAATAATGTAATGTACAAGATATAAGCTTCGGAGTCTTATATGGCTGTGCTCTATTTACAAATTTACTGCACACAAACTATAATGTAGGATATACAAGCTACAAGAGTATATATATCCTTACAAAAAGCATATCTTACACCTATACCAACATAGTTAGATCAATATTGATCTTAAAGAATCATTCTTGACAATCAATGCAGGACGACTGATAAGGCACAGAAAGTGTAGTAACAACGCTAAGACGGAAAAAACATAGCAAAAACATGATAATGCTACTAAGACCAAAAAGGACAACCATTACCTGTAGCCTGAATGGCTTGACTCCAAGAATAACAAGACGCTCAAACAGAGATTGAGCTAATCCTGCCCGTGCTGCCTTTTTGCACATGATGACTGGACCCAATTGGCAATGGTCTCCAACAAGGACAACCTGAATGGATAACAAAAAGTATGACCAAACATAATAATTTAACCTAAGTACACTCGTTAATTATGTTTTTACCTGCTTGACACCAAGAACCAACGGAATAAGACATTCAGGCTCTGTTGCCTGTGTAGACTCATCGATAAGAACCTGCCAGTAACAATTTAAACCACTTCAGTATATAATACAAAACAAATAGGAGCACTGACCTAAAGAGTGCAAGAAGTAGACAAATCAGTACCTGGCGAAAACGGAAGTTTGACAAACGAGGGTCTCCAGCACCAACACAAGTGCAGCAAATCACATCAGCACTTTGTAATATCTCTCTTTCAGTGGCTCGTTTTAGTGCCTTGTACTTTTTCTCATCACTGCTCGACAATTCACCTGTGGAAATGAAAGATAAGCACAAACATCTCTCAACCACAATTGCAGTCTTATCAAGTCTTTTTGAAAAAATGTTGAATCATGGATCATGCTTATCGAGAGCGGATAAAACACCTTGCTCATCTTTCAGTTGTTGTAGCTTATGCATTTCGCTCTTCTCAGAATTATCGAGATGCCGAACCTATAGAATTGCAAAAACACACGATTAACATCCACAAAAAGGTTAATTCCAATGCAAGAACTAGATATGAATCAAGCGTGTACCTGGTAATGAAGTGCCAGATGCTCAACAGGTGATGAAACTGCTTCTCTAGATTTTGCACAGAGCCTAACAACCTATAGTGGAGTATTAAATCAAAGTTACTCGATGAAAAATATCACAAATGCATCATCAATTGCACCGTGTAACCTACTACACAGTAGGGTGCACTATATGTCTATATCCAACTTTTGGTACTTAATTTTCAGCAATTGTTGCAATCAGATGAAGCATACAAGAGCTAACTAGGCAGTATAATAGTTGCACCATACTTAGATGAGTTGAAAGGCCCAGATGGGGAAGGATAGATAATCAACTTATAAAGTAAATGCAGCATTCACCTTGAGACCTGTTGAGCTTATCTTCTCTGCCAACTGATCAACAGCAACATTACTTGGTGCACATACAAGGACCTAAGATTTCAAAACCAATACGAGAGATCAAATAATACTTCCAAGCTATGCCAGCACATCAAATAAATACCATCCCTTCTGTATACCTGTCCTTGGCCTTGTTTTGCCATGTGGTAAACAATTGCAGCTGATGTAACAGTTTTTCCAGTGCCTGGTGGACCTTGAATCAAACTAACAGGCTTCTGGAGAACACTTTTAACTGCCAAGACCTGAATACACACAACACAATCCCAAAAGAGAACAACAGATCAACAACAAAACATATGTTTTTGTTTAAACAATTTAAACTTCAACAAAACCATAGGATTGCAACAGCTATGTGCCTCTGCCACAACTTTAAACTACATAATGCCTCCGATCCAAACTACATGATATTGTACATTTTGCACGGTCTACAAGAAACAACTTCGACCATTTTTTGTGTAATAATATGCAAGTGAAATATTATAGAAGATTATTGCTGGCCACTTCTTGATGAATGAATACACCTAATCAGTAAAAACATATATTTTTAGTGGTCCAAGAAAGAAAATTTTGACTGCTCGATTCCTCATTCCTAGGACATCAGAACAGATGTAGTCCATAAGAACCCCATGAAACGTCCTAGAACAAGAAGAGCAGTTTACCAATCTAGACCATGAAGGCATACTGCTATAAGAAGAACAAAACTGAAGTAGTATAACAGAGGTCACATATTATTCAACTCTATGTCAACACATCAAACATCAGAGTACCTGTGAAGCATTTAATTCTGGAAGTCCGGGTGCACCAAAGCGTTTTGGTAGTGTGTTACGTATTATTTGATGCTCAACTTCGTGCCCCAAAAGGTGATGGTATATATATCTGTATAAGGAACATAAAAAGTCACGAATTTTCTGAAGGTGATGGTCATATGACTATGACATATACTACAAATTATTGTGAATAAACCAAGAGCCCAAATACTAACTTTCAAATGGAAACATCCTAAAGAATAAATCCCCTGCCTTCAGCCCCATATCCAAGTAAGGTAAGCACTAAGCAATAAGTTTTACTTAAAGAGAACAACCCATGAACGTACAATTGAACACCTCTTGTATTATTTCACGATGTCGGTTAAGTGAGGATAAAATGTGGTCAGTTGTATTTCAAGGTAGCTTGGAGCCTTGGAGGATTCAAAACATGATTAATGTTTTCTCATTACCTACGTCTAGATCAACTGCAACTTCCTAAAAACTATGAAATACATTCAAGGGTAACTGAATTACTTGTAGGATTTCACAGTGACTTCTCTTCAACTCGAACTCACAAGAGAAACAACAGAAGCATGCATCCATGCCCACGAAACAAAAAATACATTAGTACTCATAGGACTTACCCACTGACACTTGTCTCGTCTACAGCAAAAGTCTTCATTGCCCCTTGCATCCTATCAAAGCTAGTACTCTTCCAAACAAAATCCACACTGAATCCATGGTTCAATTCAACAGGTACACCCTGAAATCCAGAAAGGTTTAGAGTGGAAACAAAACAAAACTGAGGGTGTGTTAGAAAGAACAATAGCAAACTGACTGAATACCTGACTAGCACGAAGCTCAAGTGCTACCTCCTCTTGTGCAGTGAGTTTAATCTGTAGGGAAAATATTTAGCATGGGTGCCAAGCGACCCTACCGAGGTTAGGGTATAGATACCAATCGACATGTTTATAGTACACATACCACGTGCCCCACAGATTGCCATGCAGGGTGTGAAGTACCACCAGAATATCTCAAACGCAGCTCATCTCCAGGGACAAGTCTCAATTCATTATCTTCCTATTATTTAAAATAGATTTTCTGAGATTAACTGGTTTCATTTGGTAAGAAGTGCAGTAAGAAAAGGCACATGAATTCGAAAACTACAAAAGGATAATGATCAGGGAGGCTCTGTATTCACAATCATATGCATTTCCTTTCTCAAACAAACCTTTGGAAAGACAAAATAGGCAACACGCTTCTTGTTCAATCCAACGTCCCACCGCACAGTTAGACTGTCCTTGCTCTGTGACTCTTTCATCATCTACAGTGAAACAACAAGAGAAAATGAACATAATAAGTGCATTCTCTTTGTATGTGCTGCATGTTGAAAGCTAAATCACTTAGCTCCCTTCTAACAAGGTTGTGCTTCACACACACTAACACATATGCATATATACAATATATCACACAAGCTTTCTCAACTTGTATGGTTCTATGGGAGGGGTTGTACCCCTATTTATACTTGTCTATTTATACTTGTACATGACCCTTAAGATTGTTGCCACGTGGCACAATCCAAACCCTACACCATACTTCTAGAATACTCTACAAACTTTAGATATTTCATACTACTACTGAATATCTACTCCAGAACATTCCTAATTCTTACTCCAGAACATTCCTAATTCTAAAGTTCTCATACATACCCTGAATACTTCATGATTAACCTAGAAACTTCATGCATATAGATATGACAAGATTATTTCTAACAATCTCCCCCTTAATCTTGTCATATCAACTAGATCCTCTCATCCAGATCACCAAGACCATGCGCTTCATCTTGTGACGGCCTCACACCGCCTCATGTCTAGCAACGACATCACACCGCTTGTCAGCCTCACACTGACTCCATATAAGATGGCATCACACCACCGATTCGGTTTCACACCGAGCTTCCATGCGCCTGTGGCTTCACACCACAGTTGTCGGCCTCACACCGACACTTCTACTTGACGATGGCATCACACCAGCGTCGTTGGCTTCGCACCAACCTTTCCATAGACTATGGCATCACACCATAGTGGTCGGTCTCACACCGACGCTTTCTATGACGATGGTATCACACCACCGCCGTTGGCTTCACACCAACCTTTCCATAGACTATGGCATCACACCATAGTGATCGGCCTCACACCGATGTTTTCTATGACGATGGTATAACACCACCGCCGTCGCGCGGAGCGGCATCACACCACTACCGCCTTGTAACGGCATCACGCCGTCATCTTCTCTTGGCAGCATCACACCGCCTTCTCCTCCTAGCAGCATCATGCTACAAGCACCTAGCGGCATCGAACCGCCAACAGCCTGCGCACCTGATGTCGTCGTCCTCCACATTGCATGGAGTCTATCGCCACAGCCCTCAGATCTTGAGGCAACCCTCAGATCTTGAGGCTCTGATACCAATTGTTGGGAGCTAAATCACTTAGCCCCCTTCTAATAGGTTATGCTTCACACACACTAACACATATGCATATATACAATATATCACACAAGCTTTCTCAACTTGTATGGTTCTATGGGAGGGGTTGTACCCCTATTTATACTTGTCTATTTATACTTGTACATGACCCTTAAGATTGCTGCCACGTGGCACAATCCAAACCCTACACCATACTTCTAGAATACTCTACAAACTTTAGATATTTCATACTACTGAATATCTACTCCAGAACATTCCTAATTCTTACTCCAGAACATTCCTAATTCTAAAGTTCTCATACATACCCTGAATACTTCATGATTAACCTAGAAACTTCATGCATATAGATATGACAAGATTATTTCTAACACTGCAGGGGTCATGCTAAAAAAATACAAGCACATTCAGAAAATATTGGCAAAATGCAGTACCTTGTCATAGTCAGCCTCAAGCTTTATCAGCGGAGCAAAAACATTTTGATACTGGAAGAAACAGGAAAGGCATTCTAGTTATAGTGCCAGTATACGCATAAAGATTTAAAAACATGCTAAGATACAAAATAGATGAAATAAGCTCGAGGAATAAATGCACGAGGACAATTTCAAAACCTGGTAAGCATCTTCATACTTCAAAACCACTGGCTGGGGTTCATCATCTACACCAGGCTTTTCAAGATCTTCAAGAGAGGCATCAGGATTTGTTTTCCAGAGCTCTTCCACTTTGTTAATTTGTTGGGCACTAATTTGACGGGCTCTCAGCTGCTCCTGTTCTGAGGGAACCTGGAAGAAAGTAAAATTGTTCAATATTACAGAAGTAATGGGTGACTACAAGCATGTATAGACCCACTCACCACCAAACAAAAAAAAGGAGAAAAAAATCTTACCTTGACAAGCCATGATAAGAAACACCTGTCATCAATAAGAGGACACCACTGACTGAGATCCCAGTTCATGTCCTTCAATGCATTAACATTCAAGCAGGGCTCTCTGCACAGAAGAACAACAACATTCTCTGCCTTTGCTGAGATAAAACCAAGAAGGAATACATTCCGACAGCCACAATTGTAGCATTCAAGAATTGTTTCACCCAGAGGGCTATCCTTGTGAAGGCAAACTTCCTTATGTTTTGCTCTAACCTGTGAAAAAAAATAACATCTACAAATTTAGGTATAAGCTATAACTGTAGTAAAATAGCCAAAATGGATGATACTTCCTTAATTTAACTAGGTGGGAGCATGCATGTTCTTGCGGAATGCTTATGACTGACAAATGTTGCTTACCCTCAATACATTAAGTGGTGGATAAAACAAGGTTAATTGTTATGATTAGTATAGCTATTTCTGCAACACCAATGAGTGTTTCTTTCCAGAAGACACATAGCTGAATCAGAGCTTACTTACGATAATCATCATCCACATATACGACAGGAGAAAGATATAATGTGAACGAAGTAATGCATCAAATATGCTTCATACAGAATCATATGCGCTATATACAGGCAAAAAGATACCTCCAAAGGGGTCATAATAAACAATGGTAGCTAGGTGTACGGGAAGAAAGTAAAATTGTTATCACTCTCAGAACTTAGCACTAACTGACAGGAGCTGTGACACCTAAGTTAATCATCGGACAATATGCACGACACAATATATCAGTAAAAATGATAAACCATTTTCCATGTTTCACACACAATTTGAGATGACCTTGCATAGAAGTGAATATATTTCTTAGAAAATTCTATACAAGAATGGAGAAAGATATGTAACATAGTGAACTACTGCCAAAATTAACTGTGCTTGCAAGATTGGAGAAAGATATGTAACGTCCTACTCCTTTAATCTTAAAATACAAAAGTAACACAGAAAACAACAAAAGTTGGACCAATAAAGCACGTCCACCTATTTTGCTTACGTAGTGACAAACATTACCAAAAATATAACTATATTTACTGTCAAAATTCGAGCTGGTTTAGTCTACACCAATGGGAGGTAAAAGTAACTTCACTTCAGACAAATTATAGATGAGCATGTCCACATTTTGTATCGACGGCAGACAACAAGCTATAGAAAATATCAAATGTAAGTACCCTAAACAGAACGTATCAATGATCAATTGAATATACATACATGATATATCACCTACTCAGCAACTTCCTCCTTTAAAGTACAAAAAAAATCATAACCTAGACTGAGTCCCTGATTACATAAACTGTAGCTCCATTGAAATGGCAATTGCATCACGTTCCTAGGTCGTTTTGACCAATCCAACACTAAGAAACGCGCCAAGCTAGAGGAGAATCCTTGTGAAACAATGTAACTTATTCCTCAGTAATTTTCTACTTCACAGTCCTCCAAGCTTATAAGATGTTTAATAATAACCAAATTATGAAGAGAGGGGAAGGGTCGCACCAGGTGGTTAACGATGTGGGAGCCAGAGGTGTTCCCCCTCGAGTTGCAGAACCACTTGCGGCAGGACGGGACGTTGCAGCGGGCGACACACGCGGGGTTGTGGATCCCACAGTACCGGCAGGCGTGCTCCACGAAGTCGCCCTTGCCATAGTCGTACCCGTCCTCCCCCGCTCCCGCGCCGGGAGGCTCCTCGAAGTTGAGCGCCGCGACCCCTGCGGCGAGCCCTTCCGTGACCGCGGCCGAGGCCCGCGCCTTGGACGCCGACGAGCGCGGCGACGGCGAGGAGGACGAGGCCGGCGGGGTGGATTCCCGCGGCGCGAGATCGGGGTCCGGCGAGGCGTCGGGCGGCGGGGGCGGGGCCGGCCAGGACGCGGAGGCGGCGGGGGCGGGAGGCGGCGGCGCGGATCGGGCGGGCTGGGAGAGCTCCGGGAAGTCGGGGTACTCGAAGTCGTCGCCCTGCGTGTTGAACTCGAGGAAGGTGTAGGCGTCCCCGGCGGCGGAGGCGGACGGGTCGGGCTGCGAGGCCGTCTCGTAGAGGTCCGCGGCCGCGGCCGAGGAAGGCGGCTGCGTCGCCATCGCCGGCTAGGGTTAGGGTTTTTGCCGCAGGATGGGGGAGGCGGGGAAGGAGACGAGGCGAATCGAGAGGGGAGGGGAGAGGAGAGGAGGACTCGGGGAGGAGAGAGATGTGTTGAGGAGGTAGTGTGATGGTGAGATTTACTAATTTGATTTTTAACCGTCCGGGGTTGGCTCTGTGATTCTGCGATTCCTTCCGGGTGTGCACGAGGGAAGGGAAAGATGGATGGCAGTTTCTGTGGGCCCCGTTTCTCAGTCACGGATTGTGTTAAGCCACTTTACATTAACGTCCTTGGAGTCATAGGATAGGCAAAGCACAGATGTAGATCGAGCTCCATGGTGTTTTTTTTGAAAATTTTGAAATCGATGTTTACAAGTTTCAAGAGATTTCAAACAAAAAACTGATGCATTCTACCAACGTGCAAGATCTCCACTCAAATAACACATTTTTGGGCTACACAAAATGAAAAAATCCGACGGGTTTTGGAGGTTTGAATCTGTCATTTTGTCTGCTCTTTCATTACATATTATTATTTAATTGAATGAAAGTCATGGAAAGAAACTCCTCTTTAATTAGTGAAGACATCTTTAACTGAGTATGATCTGATGCTACTTTAATATAAATTTTGTATACAAATTGAGATTAGTTTCTATGGGATAAGATCACTGTATATTATAAATACAAGACCGAAAAATATGAGGGTGCAAATATGAGTTCGTCAATGATTAAACCATGCCACCTTTTAATGTGGGTTCATATGATTATAATGGGCAGTAGGGAGTCCTGGTTGGTTAGTCGTGTTGTGTTATCAGAAAAATGATGAGTTCCAAAATCTTTGGCAATGAACATTGTATTGTATTTAGCTTGTTTGGTGTTGTAACTTGTTATTTCTTAGTTTCATATTGCCAATAAACCTATGAAGTCACGGAGTACACCTACATCATGTGTTGAGCACATTTCCAATGTATCCTCTGAAACAAGTATCAGTGCAACTTGCTTGCTTCGTCCCCAACTCCGATTGTTCAAAATAAAACTAAGACTAAATTATTGGAATAAAGACAGATTTATGGTACACTCTAGGTTATAATTTATGACTTAACTTAGAAAGCTAACTCACCACTTAGGAGTGTGGTCAAAAGTAATCATCGGCAAAGCAACAAAAGAGATGGAGGAAAAAAATTTGAGAGTTGGCTGGTAGAGTAGAATATCCTATGGACTTAATGATAATCCACTTCTTACATCTGTTGCGAACTAACCTGGATTCTTTTTTGATGAATTTTTCATTCTATTGTTCATCTGTTAGAGCGAAGCTCGATGATGCGAGTGTAATGTTGTATTCAATTACAATTCAGTTTGTTCACCTTATGTGATAATTTTGGAAGCTATGCAGTTGATGTAATATTTAGTTAATTTGTATAGTTATTTATGCAATATCGTCCGTCTCTATGTTATTTTGCACCAGTTGTCAACTTATGACAGAAAAACCCTTTATAGCTCTTTAAGTGGGCATTATAATATCATGACAATTCGTTGGGCCGGCAATAGGCCTTTTTGTTTGATTTGGTAGATGCATTTTCGTCACTAGGTGGGTCGACCGTCTAATTTAAATAGATCCTAGTTGGGTCTCATCTAGTATGGCGAAAGCCCACACATAGAAATTAAAAGTCAGACCGCCTACTAAATATAAAGGTTGACCCCCCCCCCCCCCCTAACCGTACTAAATCGGCTCAGTTAACACTAACGTGCCGGACTGCCGGTCCATTAGATTGGTTGGCCGACCCAAGTAACCTTGGTAAGAAAAAGAGCGCGTCTGAAACTTGCTGCCTCAAACCAACACAGATACATCGTTTATTACATCGACTTTAACAGAAGGAGGGGGGTCCCCATCCCAAATAAAAGAGCTATCTGAATCAAAACAAAGTCTAGCTAAGTTGTGCGCCACCTTGTTCGCTTCTCTTGGACAATGGTTAAAAGTGATATTACCAATTCCTTGTGCAACCTGAAAACAGTCCGATAAAATCGCGGTATACGGACTCCAAATTTCAATCACTCCTGTGCATGCATTTATCAACTCGAAACTATCAGACTCCATTATAGCCGGTGTGCAAGCGATAGATTCCAGAAGACGTAGACCCAGTCTCATCGCCATAGCTTATGCTGTCGAAGAATCAAGCACATTGATCATAGGTTGAGCAACACCCGAGATAGCCTCACCATGGTCATTTCTAATAACAGCTGCCGCTGCTCCTGTACCATTTGGGAAAAAACACGCATCGACATTAACTTTGTAAGTCCCATTAGGAGGTTTTTGCCACATAATTACCTTTGTACAGCCGCACCAGAAGCAAGCTTGTAATTTGCAGTCAAAGCTTGGATAGAGAAAGCTGTTCTTATTGCCGGCGAAATCGATTCTCCTTTGACTGCTTCGCGGCGCTGCCACCAAATATACCAAGCCGCAACAGCTATTGTCTCTTGGAGACCCAGCTGCCCTAGTACAGGTGAGTTCTTACGTGGATTGCGCAGGATCTCTTCAAGAATAACTGAACCTGACCGATCCAAAGAAGCAACTTGGTTGATCACCTCGTCCAAACCCAACGCTTGCCAGACCTTTTTAGCACGCTTGCATGTGAATATAAGGTGGTGGATATCCTCTGAACCCTGAAAACAAATAGGACATTCTGCAGAAATTTTTATATGTCTGTTGGCCAGTACTCCTCGCCCAGGGACTAAACCATGCAACCATCGCCATATGAAAATTTTCACCTTAGCCGGAATTTGTAACTTCCACAATATTTCCTAGACCGGATTATTTCTTGAAATTCCTTGTCCATCTTGGCGTCTCATTTTTCCCCCATATTGATGTTCCCATTCAGAATAGTAAGCTGATCTAACCGAGAATGTAAAGGTCTTTGTCTTGTGCCACGCAATAAAATCATCATTTAAATTCGGACTAATAGGAATTCTCAACACCATTTCAGCTTCCATAAGATTAAAAGTATCTCGTATGATCACCTCATTCCAACAACCAGTATCGGTATTTATCAATTCATCCACCGTTTGAAGTAGGCTATTACCTCTTGCCGTCTCAATTTTTCTAGTAAAACTCCCATGAACCCAATGATCTTGCCATATATTAATATTTCTCCCATTCCCAACTCTCCAAATATGTCCTCTTTTAAAAGTTTGAATTCCACTCACAATACTCTGCCAGGTAAAGGAAGACCCCGCCTTCGGTCCTGCCTTCAACACGTTACCGTGTGGGTAATATTTTGCTCGCAGCACTCTAGCACATAGAGAATTGGGTTGTGTAATCAATCTCCAAGATTGTTTATTAATGGGCTAGCCTACTTAAAGTTAACAAGCTTTAGTTGGGTCCAATGTCTACCACGGTTAATATAAACTGATCTTATAAACCGTGGACAAAGAGATCACGGCGTGACAATGATCTTAACGGAGTCTGCCATGCGTATGTTATATGCATCTACCCGCATAATCAGGTCATATACTGGTAGATCTGACATATCAATTCGATCTTCAAGTATCTGGACGCTCTAAAATCTATAACTTTTATTTAGATATATTATATCTGGCGGCTTCTTTCCGCTCATAAAAAATCATGAATATGTATAGATATCTTTACTATTAAAGGTCAATCCGTGGTATGGTGTCACACATCTTTTTATTTACCACCACCTGCCACCGATAAGTGGAAAATACCCCTTTGACTCGATCGAAAGGAAAAAGAACGGCCCGCACAACACATGCAAACGCAAACTGTGCAACCAAATCATCGTTCGAAAAAGAAAAAGAAAAAAGGGCCGCGCGTCACATGCAAACCGTGCAACAGAATAACCGTTCGAAAAAGAAAAACAAAACACATCCTTTATCCATGCGCCATGCATGCCCGTGCGTTTCTCATGGCTGGTGCGCAATGCACGGGATAACACCCCGAAAAAATGGCAGTATTTTGCTCCTCCTATCGTCCACAACAAACATCCAATCGCAACACTCGCAAAAAAAACGCACCGGATGTTGCTCCGCCGGTCACGCCCCTAACAAACTTTTTCAAACTTACTAGTTGTACGCGCCCAGCAAGATAATCTCAACAAACCTTTTCAAAATTACTAGTTGTACACGCCCGCATAGCAGCCAGCTCCTATCGCCATTTCCAGTCACCCTTCGCCTCTTCCAGCGCGGTTCTCCGACGCAGTTCTCCGACGCAGTCGCTGCCGGCTCGTCGGCCGCCCTTGCTGCTCGTCTCACGGTGCTGCAGCGTTAACAGCGTGTCTGTGCTCGCCGACAAAGAAGAAGGTCAGTGAAAACATCGTCAGCTTCACATGAACTCCTGCAAAAAGGCAACTGTAATATCAGCTTCACATGATCTCCTGCATTCATGCATCCTCAATTTCTAACTTTAGACCTTCTTGGCATGAAGGACACCAATCTAACGAGTCGCTGGGTTACAAACCTGACCAGCAGTCTTATATAGTAGAGAAAATGTGCATTATAGCAAACTGAACAAACAATCTCAACAATGCTTAAAAATCTATATACTCCGGTTGATTATTGGTCAACAAAGAACTTACTCTAATGCGTCCTGGTCATTGATTTGCATTAAGTTTTTGGCAACTGTTAATGCGTCCTGGTCATTGATGCTAGGTTTGTTAATGGATCCTTGATGCTAGGTTTGTTAATGCAAATCAATGGCTCAGATATACTCTAATGCGTCCTGGTCATTGATGCTAGGTTTGTTAACGGATCTGTTGAACTTACTCTAACTCCGGTTGATTATTGGTCAACAATTTTGATCTTGAGCACAGACACGCCTATGGCTCAGATATACATGCTCGACAGCATGCTCAGAGATAAATGCTAGCCCTTCCATTGGTGCAGTACGCCGGTTGTGGTCTGCGGTAGAAAGAAGAGCACGCTCAGTATAGTTTTAATAATATTTATATATTTTACAAGAAGTGGTTAGAAACAAAAACTAAATTCTCAAGTACTGAGATACATGTTCTAGCCTCTATTTTACCGTGAAAGAAATGCAACATATGATTTGCTGAAACATAGTACACGCGTGCATTCATGGACCTGTCGAGAACCGAAATTGTGTGTCTGTATCTGGGAAATATTTCTCCACACATCTCGATTGGAAGCACTAATTTTTGGCAACTGTTCTAGGCTCTATTTTACCATAAACCTAAAGCCAATTAAGGATCTACCTGAGCATGAACGTGATAGATCTTACTAGCTGTGGAAATTGTGGGCTGCTTCAAAGTAATGGTTTTTGATAACTCTAATTCAGAAAAAACTGAACTAATTCATGCCCTCCAGTCCAAGTAGGTATATCTTAAACTCAGTAATGGTTTTGATAACTCTAATTCAGAAAAAACTGAACTAATTCATGCACCAAACATATTCAGTAGCAATTCAAGGAACTTACCAGCAATTGATTGATGTTTAGAATGACCCCAGTACTTGTAGGTGATGCACACTTGCCCATTCATAGCATCATTAGGATGCTCATGCGTTTTTGCTCCTTGTAGGTGCACGTTTCTTGTGCGGCCAAAAGGTGCCTTCCGGGACATTTGCCTTGTCGCTTGCTCCGGGAATTGTTTGTCTCAACAATGTCGCAAAGAAAACTTCCTGATAAAGGGAAAAATGGTATGAATAATTTCTTCTGGTCTAAGTAATTTGTGTGCATGCTCATTGATAGTTGAGTGTAATTAACAGTGGTTACTTGACAACTCAAAGAGATCAACTCCCATTGGTACGCCACGTCCACAAACAGGTTTGTTCATACGTCAACCATTGGCAGATCAGACACTCGAGTCATCCGATGATGAGGATGATAGACCATTGAGAGTGACATTTCCAACTCAAAGTACCCTCACAAATATAGGAACTCCAATGGTCGGAGAAAGCTCAAACGGTATGTCCTATGATCTAGGCATATGATTTATATAACAAAATATAACTTATATAAAAACAAATGTGATTGTTGCAGGCTTACGGGGTCAGCAGGGGCAGTCCATTCCAACGCAAAGTACACTAACAATTAGGGGTACTCCACAGGCTGGGGAAAGCTCAAATGGTATGGCATTCAAACAGTTTAATAATTTTATACCTAAATTCGGAGTTAAAATTTCACTGCAGCTATATCTTTGCTAACTGCATGTCATCATTGCAGACATACAAGCTCAAAGGCGACAAGCATCACGTGATCGTTAGAGAGCACGTCGACAAAGTTTAACTCCTGATGAGAGGCAGGAGCTTAATGCACGTAGACGCTCAAATAGACGACTGCCAACAGCTAACGAGCTGCAACAACATAATGCATGTCGACGAAATAATAGGAGCAATTCAACTCATGATGAGGGGCAGGCAAGGCGGGCCCAACGGAATGCAAATGACGCGACTAGGAGGAACAGGCCGTGCGCTCAATCCATCGCTATGCCGTGCCCGGCTGAAGCTGTCCCTGCCAATACACCAGTAAGGTCACACGCATCGTCAGTCGAAGCTACTTCACCTCATGCCTCCCCTTCAACGAGCACACCCGCATATACCATCGGGACCGACGGTAGCTCGGCCATCTTACTCTCTTATGTTCTGGCGCATTGAAACATTATCTTCTCACTAACAGCTCGTTATTTAATTTCGGCAGAACATCTGGATGCCTTCCTTAGTGGCATCATGGACGAAAATTACATCCCTGACAAACAAATGGAGGAAGAGTGCTACATGTCTGCAGGTGAAGGTACGTCTGCAAGCCTTTATACCAACCGCTATTTCAGTTTAAGATGAAATCCTCAATTTGACACATCTCGTGTGTAGGTTCCAACGCTGAAGACGAAGATCTTGATGAACCGGCTAACTTGTCCGGCATGGGCTCTATTGATCCTTACGACTTTGTGTACTCGAACATCCCAGAGAGCACGCATGTCTTGCATAAAGTACCTAATTGCAAACACTGCAAGGCCAAGAGATTTGAGTACGAGAGCCCAGGTTTCTGCTGCCTAAATGGCCAGGTCAAGTTGCATGAACCAGAACCTATCCCGGAGCTGATGAAGTTATGGTCTTGCACGGATGCGGAGTCAAAACATTTTCGTGAGAACATTCGATACTTCAACGGACACTTCTCCTTCACAACCCTTGGCGTCAACCTCGACAATAGCTGCACGAACATGAGCTCTGGGGTTTACACATTTAAGGCATGCGGCACGATGTACCACAACGCGCATGATTTTGGGCCAGGGTCTCGCCCGGAGCATCTGCAGTTGTACTTCTACGATGACGATCCCACCCTAGCCCATCGCAAGGAAGCCACCAAGCAACTGGACCAAGAGTTCGTCCGGAAAGTGGCGACCATCATGAGAGGAAACCCCTACTCCGAGCAGCTTAGGAAACTGGGCGACCACAGGGACGACCTTCAGGATTACCGGATAGAACTCAACACTGACAAGAAGCTAGACCAACGAAGATACAACACACCGGTCTCGTCCGAGGTAGCTGCCATCTGGGTTGAGGGCAGTGACCTGACAAACAGGTTCAAGCGCAGCATTACCCTCCACGGCAACAACAACGAGAAATACAGCATACATGCCACACAGGGGTGCTACGACCCTCTCTCCTATCCTCTCTTCTTCCCCAAGGGGGAGCTTGGTTGGCATCCGAATATCCCTAAAAGTGAGGAGTCATGGGAAGTTGCACAGCTACCCAGATTTGACCGTGATGACGATGGAGGTTCGTCTAAGTATTTAGTTTTTAGGTTCCTGCTCTCATGGGATGGTGGGAAGTTTGTCCATCCAGTTTGTACAGTGAGTATTCTTTATTGCACATTCTTACAACTTACACGTGATTTGTATAGGTAATTAACAATATACATATTTATATTCCTCGTGCAGGATGGTTATGAGATGAGGAAAAAGTTTTTGATATATCTGCTCAAGTATCACGCAAAGTCGAAGACAACATTCCAGATGTTGTATGAGAATATCTTAAGCATGTCAAAAGATACCAGATTTGGTAGCCTAGGAGATGATTCAAATGGTTGCTTTTTTGTACACATGACATTTGCATACAAGTCGAGATTTAGTTTGTTTGATTACAATGTATATCTTATCTAAGTACATTATTTTACATGTATTCAATGTTAAATTATGCAAAATACAATAACCCGTTGCAGCGCACGGGCATTCACCTAGTATAGTACACATGGCGGCTTCTTTCCGCTGTTGCGACTGTTCAATCATTTTGACCTCTTCTCAAGTATGGCGAATCCTTGTAGCAGGAGTATATTGGAAGATCAAGGGCTTTTTCTGCTATTTTTCCATCTTCGCGAATCCTCTCTATCAAACTTTCAACTGAACGGAAGTTGGCCTGGGCATTTGGAAAAAATGAATTTTCATAAAGAGGTGACGGTGTGTGAACACTGAAAACTATTGTATTTGCTTTTGCTGGTATGGCCATAGCTTCACCTCAGGTCTTATGTAGCCAATTATAGCAAGGGTTAGCTCCTCTCCATAGAAATCCTCGCTGAAGTCATGAAGTATCCATGGCTCCTGCAACCAGCAACTTTTAGAATGCATGACGAACCTAAAGGTGAAAGGAACCATTGCCAAGGCAACTCACAATAGTTTTCTCTGAGTTATGGAAGTATGGGTTCCAACCGATGCTCATGACCATCTTGTAGATACCTCCTTTACGCAACCCAGCCCAACCGAAGTATACCCCAGAAGTGTGCTCTGACAGTATGTCGGAGAACTTATCTACAGGTAAATTGGCTGCAAAGAAGACGCAATAAACACAGAGCACAATGGTATCACGATAAATAGTTAGAAGTGACTTCATAGTGTAAACGCTTGCGGGCCAACTTAGCATAATAAAGATTACAAAACCAACGAGAAACTTTGTTCTTAACGGAAGATCATCAATTTTAACCAATAGTTTCTGTGTATGAGTTAAAATCATGTCAAACGTGTACTGGTTAGGTGGACATACATGTAAGAAAAAAATCACACATCTATCAAGGAGGCAGTATGAAGTGCCCAAACAGCGTTGACATCTTATCTACAACCCTAGCTAGTTTGTGTCGACATACAACTCCCCTGTGAGATGTAATGCCAGAAAATAGGTAACCGAAGGTAGACGAGTTAGCTAAGCTATGGTCTGGGAATTTAGGTGCATGAAAGAGCATGCATGCATGTTGTCATAAGAAAATTTATGTGAAGCAGAAATAGTTTCTAACAGCAACCAATAGCAATTGTTTAATTTGATATGTTTCTTGCATCTAGATAGCATGCTTCTTCATACCTGTCGGTATCCCTAGAACTCTAGAACCACGGCCATATCCTTTTATCACAGGTCCTCTGATAAACCATGGCTCTATTGGCAAGGTGTCCTCAATCCCTGCAGAAAAATCAAGCAACGAATAGTTCAAGCTGTCCAGAAAATACTACCATAATATCTGCATAAATTAAATTATCTGACCAGAAAGTATAACAATGTTGAGTCATACAATCAACAAATGGTGGCAAGCCCCATTCTTCAAGCCGTAAGTCAAGGAGAGAATTGATCACTTGATCAGCAGCACCAAATTCAGCTGTGCTTTTGGGTATAGAAGGTACAGCTATCACGTACATGCCTGCAGCTTTACCAGCCACAACACCTGGCCTAGCATAACAATCAATTACCACAGATTAATCAAACTACAAACTTTTGGAATAAGACGGTAAAAAGGGAATCATGGTCAGAGAGGATACAGTAAATGATTCCGATGTAAAAAGCAAGAGCTTCGTCACAATTCCATAGCAACATACGAAGTATATGCTATCATTAGGTAGGCAAAAAGCTCTGATGTGAAATATCTATCGCTCACTTAATCTAATAAGTGTGAGAGAACTTGAACATAATAAATATGGAGCACATTCAAAAAAACGAATGAACTCCAGCAAAGACACACAAAAGCACTACCGTCCACTGAAAACACATTACGTTGGATAATAACAGAGACAGATCGTTACTGCATAATCATTTTAATAAATAACAGGAGTAGGTAGCAAACACACTTACAAGGAATCCTCAATTACGATGCAGTTTGATGGATCAGAGTTCATTCTCTTTGCAGCTTCCACAAAACTTGAATATCCAAATAGAAATAAATTAGCCATAACAAGCAAAATGCACTTCACGTGTCCACAAATGCCTGTTGTCAATACAGATTACAAAATTACACAATATCTCACATGTCTGGAGATGGCTTCCCCTTTGTCACTTCATCACCACCAACAATTGCTGAAAAAGATTCTTCCCATCCTGTAGACCATATGGACAACGTAACCGTAAGAACACCTTATTAGATAAGTCAGAAGCAGGATTCAAGTCCACCTTTTATATACATGGAAAGCATTACCCGGATGACAAGAGATCTTTGCTCTAATGTTTTCTCTTGGGGAGTTGGAAGCCAGAGCAACACATACACCCCTACTCCTTAAATGCTCTACTAATCGATTAGCTCCTGCAAGAGCTTTTATATTGCCCCACCTACAATGCGGAATTGTATTAACTATTTAGACCGGAAAACTTCAAGTAGTAAAATGAAAGCATTACTGAACATTTTTTCCAGGAGTATATGACAACCAGTACACACCAGTATACCACAGTATGAACAAAATGCAAAACTACAATGATCGCACGCAAGGCTAGCAATGTTGTACGTAAATACTTATTAAATGGCACTTTTCTTCATTACCATCCACAATAACTAAATACTGCAAGAACTCTGACTGCACATGACAGCATGCATTCTCATGTGATCTATCAATATTATATTTTATTATTTTCAAGAGTCCAGCACCCACCCTATATTTAAAGTCAGGCATGCATGCGCTGATGCTTATAGAGAAACTTGCAGGCTTTGGTGCAGACAGAAATACATGGATGCCAGAAGAACAGATATCTATGTATAGGAAAATATCGGCAAGAAACAGAATGCAATATGTATGTCTACGCACCCACAGTTTCTCATGTTTATAACCAGATACTTTTAAGCAAATGTGCTTACGGTTTGTAAAGGGGGATAGCACGTGCATCTGGATTTCTAGCTGACATACATCTTAAAAACTTATGCAACAGAAAACGCAGGGGGTTTACTAATATTACTTCTCAGTAAACATTGGAGTAGTCATGCTGAGGAACTCTTCTGCTGAGTAAGGCAGTTCATAGTCTTCCAAAACAACAACTGCAGCTTCATAAGGTCCCATTCCTAATAGTCGCTGAGCTTTCTTGCTATCCCATTCTTTTCCTTCCTTGACAAGAAATGACTTCAGCACCTGATGTAGAACATAATCTGCCATGGGTTATAACCAAGAGAGGTAAGATTGAGAATCCAGAAAGACCATGGAAACAGATAATTGAACAACTCCACATGCAATATATTTCAACCAATCTGTCACCTGTATTTAAGAGGGTACCATCTAAACCAAGAATAACATGAGAAAACAGTCGAGTTGTCCTGGAGTCTGCCATCTCCGAAACCGGAGCTTAACACGGCGAGAGAGAATTCATTTGGCAAGTGCTACCTGCCAAGGAACAAAAGTATTCAGGTCTACACCGCGGCACAGCGCTGGTGGGGAAAGACACACGGAAAACATGAATTTGCTAATAAATAGATTGTTTCATGACATGCAGTAAAGATACTTACTGGCTAGTCCTAATACTGTATTTGAGCTAAAATCTCAACTAAATTAACATGAAGCTATATACTTGCAAAAAAAAATCAAAAGAATGAACATATTCTCCAACCCGCCAAACAGGCCGGGTCATCAACTGATCAGTGAAACCATCCTATCTAACCAACGATCACCCTGAAGTTCATGAGTATGCCGTTTTCAGTCAGCTGTCTCTCTGACTCTGAGCTCTGCTAATATGGAAACTCAGTCCCTAACAAGTAACAACACCAATACATATCTTGTAACATAGCCGAAACCTTCGGATACAACTGCATAGAAGCTCACTGTCTGAAGTCTGAACTAGGCTAAATAAGTCCTTGAACCAATGCCGCAGGCCGCTGCCATTACATGACAACGGTGGGGGATCTAGAGCACAAGGTACAGGGGACGAGATCGCTCCAGGATCTGACTGGGCGCAGAATTCAGCGGCGAATCGAGTAGAGAAAGGGGAGGGACGGCGTACCAGCAGGAGATGGGGCGGCGGCGGGGATGCGTGTTCGTGTCGAAGCCGGGGAGGAGCTCTCGGGCCCGTGAAGCCGCGGCGCGGGGGCGCGATGAGCTCGCCCAGGTGGACGGCGCCGGTCGCTGCGACTGCGATGGGAGAGGTGGTCCTCGAGATCGGCCTCGCTCTACCTGTTCTTCTTTTCGAGTGACACTTGATATGGTTCAAATGACGTTAGACGTAGCGATATAGGATCTTCAAAATATAACTTTAAGCCTCTTTGATTCGAAAAAGACAGAATATGAATATTGCAAGAATAGACGCAGAATTTGAAAAATAAAGAAATACAAATATTATAGTAATAGAATGTCATGACACTTGAAATTCTATAGGAACCAAAAACGTAGTTATCTTTATGGACGTTGCTACACAGTGCCCGGGCACCCTGTAGTTTTACGCGGTGCCCCTTGTCCGAAAGAGAATATTTCCTGAAAAGGAACTGGTCCCAGGACCCGAAAGCGACACATGACCAGAAATGGAATGTGGTCCCGAGACCCGTTTCCTGCTGATTTCCTTTTGGCGCGGGAGCGTGCGTCACATGCGGGAGAGCATGTGCGCCCCGTCGCCAACTAAGAAACACTCCAGATTCTAAAAGATCCCAAACAAATCGTACCTGCTCTCTTTTTCCTCCAACCCGACGGCAGGAAAAATACATGGAGAAAGGACTTGTCATAGCAGAAAATACATTCAATTGAACATGAGAAAAAGAGGAGAACCGCAAGATGCACTCCAGCAGGAAAACAAAAGTACAACAAGATCCTGAAGAAGAGGTAAGCTCTGCATAACACAACCTGATATAGAAAGGATTATTCAGATGAAACCGAGGAAACAACAATGTCTATTCCTGTTGGGTTTTACTCCCTCTGTTCCAAATTACATGTCTTTCATTTGTCCACATGCAGATGTATCTATATTTGTAACATGTCTAGATACATCCGCATGTGGATAAATGAAAGACATCTAATTTGGAACAGAGGGAGTACATGTGAAAAAAATTCAGACATAGCCACAACCCTGGCTCGTAGGGATTTCTTGTCAAGTTCCCAGGTTAGAAGCACAACACGGAAAGCAACACAGTAGTATGCATTTCTAAGATGTAAAGAGTGTGGAGTAGCAGACATGTAATTTCCCACAGGTTTTTGCACGCCAAAAAGACACAGGAGGTAGATGCACAGATTGTACCACTCCACACTCCAACCACACTAAAGATGCAAAATTTGTAGCTGAGTGTACTACCCACTAAACACACTTAAGATGCACAGAGTGTAGCAAAAAAAGACTGAATCAAACAGAGCACAAAAACTGCATGTACTTTCTCAGAATTTTGCTCTATCCAAGTGTAGACCACCATGACTGGAGACCGAGACCATGAAGTACGAAATCTTGTTGCATCAACTGTGGCAAAGGAGAAAATACATGTTAGGAACATAGTTTTTGTTAATTTTGCATAAACAAAAGTTCAGAAAAATTTCACAATTTGCGAACACTTCTGATGGAAAAAATGTACTTGCTTCTGTACAATGTAATTATCATGTGTATAATTTGAAAAGGATGTAACAATTAGCTAAAGATTTCTGATAAACTATTCTATGTGCTAGCAGTTATGGACATGAACTATTATCCTGGTGGTGTTGCCCTAAACTCTCTAGTCCTAGAGGATGCACTGGTACATGTTTCTGGGAGCAACACAAGGCCGTTAGATTGGAGTTGAAATAGGGAAGACACTAACAAGTGAAGCTATATTCATTTGAACATAAAAATACGGAGTACATTCTAATGAGAGAAATCTTCCTACGGAGAGAAAGCATAACCTACATCCTGCTGGGAGCTCCCCTGTAAATTTGA
Source organism: Poa pratensis (assembly GCA_947311845.1). Taxonomy (NCBI): domain Eukaryota; kingdom Viridiplantae; phylum Streptophyta; class Magnoliopsida; order Poales; family Poaceae; genus Poa; species Poa pratensis. Next base: position 78,442,242 of record CAMZMU010000052.1, on the reverse strand, counting down.
ATCTAAACTATATCCTATTACATCGAAAAACGACATCCTGCTAAGAGAAGACTACATTTATATGAGCAAACCTTGCAAATTTTGAATCTACACTATATAAAACTACATCCTGCTGAGAGAAGAACGACATTATATGAGCAGTCCCCTGCAAAATTTGAATCCAAGTGTTGCAGCGAAAACTACATCTTTATGACAGAAAACCACATTTATTGGAACAATCACATGTAAATTTTGACCCTAAACTACATCCTAAGGAAGCAAAAAGTTCAGAAAAACCTGTTTCTAATCACACAAAATTCGAAAAAAAAACTACATGATGAATGGTGTGTTATACAGCACATAAATGTAACAAACCTTACAAATTTGAACCAGACTACATTATCGTAAAGAGAAAACTGCAGTCATAAATCCCGCTGCCCAATCTAAACAAGAATTAAACTGCAAACAGCTATGTACCAAACAAATACTATATCGTATCAGCCATGCTCATTGTGAATCAGATTTACCAGATGCAAACGAAGCACATTCATCATTTACAGCATACAACACATCTACCAGATGCAAAACAAAGCACCAAAAAGGAGAAAGACATGGTGGATACACCAATTCTACACGGCTTGGCTTGGACTAAATTTTGTGTAGGTATGGTAGCAAACTAGCAATTGCCCAGACATTCAAGTTGTGAATTCTATATTTTGGCATTAAATTTTGCAGCTGACCTTCATAGGCACTGAATGGCTTGGAGGAAGAAGCTAGAGCTCACCTGGAAGAAAATGACCGAGACAAGGAGGAGCACAAGGGCGGAAAGCGACACGAGGTGGATGAAATCGAAGCTTCCTCCATGTCGGCCAGATCTCGACGTCGCCGTCTTCCACCTCCTCCACCACTACCTCTGACGCCTTCTCCTCCTCGTCCTCTATCTACTGTCGTTGTTGCCGGAGGCAGGCTCGAGGTCGTTCCGGACGAGGAGTGCCGCATGGAGTATGATTACAGGGAAGCTGGCGGTGAGCGCGAAGAACGGGTTGGCGACGGCGGCAAGCCGGCAAGGAAAATGGTGGTGAAGAGCGTGGTCGAAGAGTCCGTGGAGGAGCTGGGAGTTGGGGAAGACCTTGAGGAGGCGGCGGTTGCGGACGGCGGCGCCCTTGGAGGCGGAGGTGGAGCGCGGGGCATGAAGTTGGCAAGGGGTCGGCGCCGGGAGCGGGCGCTCGCACAGGTTTAGTCCAGGGCGCGGCGGATTGCATCGGGCCCGTCGGAAATAGCCATCCATGGCCGGCGAGATCCGCGTGAGAGAGACGATAGCCTTGCGGGAGTGAGAAGAAAGGGGAATCGGGACTGTGGAAGCATCTCGTCGCGTGGTCCTCGCCGCCCCACCCCCTGAGAAGCCGCTTGATCACGATCGGACGCGCGAGAGACGCGCGCACTCCCTAAAGCCAGAATAGTGCCCAGGCACGATTTAGATTTTGCCTATCTTTATTATTAAAGGAGAGTCCGTGGTTGACGTCACACTTAAAATGGTGTCACACTTCTAATTAATTACGGAAAACCTGCCACCGCCGGCCCCTTCTCTCGCGACCGAAAGCACCAAATTTCTCCTCAGTTCACGGATCTGTTCGCGATCATATCTCGGTTACTAACCTCGCTCCTCTCCGCACCAGACGCCCGCGTTCTAGGCGCAGTCCTCCGTACCTCTGCGCCTGCGCGATTGCACCAGCAGTCACCGACTCACCGCTCGCAAGCGCCGCCAGCCAACACATCCTCTGTTTGTCATCGCATCTAGCTGGGGCGACGACGGCAACGGCACTAGCGAATCGAGAAGGCAACGACACTAGCGAATCGCGCCCGCGCGTGGTCGCAGTCTAGCAGTGGCGGCGTCTACAAGGTGGGCGGCATGCCGGTACAGGTCGCATACAAGCCATACGGGAAGCAACTGGCCTTGATCATGGTTCGTGTCATCACCACCCTGGTCCCCGCCCCCGTCGGCAAGCCGCTCCCACGCGGTCCTCGAGTCACCCACCGGCGGCACCGGCAAGTCGTTCTCCCTCCTCTACTCCGTGTTGTAACAGCCCAACGTTGAGAACCTGAAAATCTGTATAAATTTTCCACTTTTGCTTCAGTTGCATCATGGCATACATGCATCCTTGCATTATTTTGTAATTGCTAAACAACACACTTCTGTTTCGGGCAACATTTAAAAACCAATTTGAAAAATGCTACAACCAACTCTCTCAACAATGAGAGCACTCAAACTTGCTAAACAAAGGTACCTTGACATTGTATATTTGTCGAGGAAGTTCCGAGAGCTCCAATCAATATTTTGGACTTACTTCAAATTCCAAAAGATTATTATTTTGGAATTTCTCTAAAAATGCCGATAAGCAACTTCTTATTCTTTCCCCAAGCAAATGAACTCCAAATGCTTTGCAGTTTTTATGAGTGGTTGCCCAAGGTACAAGGAGGCTCCACAAAAATTTGCACAATTTTTGGAAGAGTTTAAGTGGACCAATTAATTCAAAACCAGTGCTTCCAGTACCAGCAAGGACTAATCCGTGATGATTTCAAAAGTTCCAGGGACTGATCTATGAAATCATCTTCTCCCTCACCCTGTAGCGACCGAGCTTCAGCTCGCGTCACACCCGCGCGTCGCCTGCCCGCCCTCCTGGCTCGTGCTGTGCACTTGAGGCGAGGGAGAGCACCCCGTGACCGCCCTGTGCTCTCTCCCTCGAACTCACCCCGTTCCCCTCGCTCTCACGAGCCCTCCATGGCGAAAACCTAGCCGCGGTCGTCGCCGCCACATCGCCGGCGTTCGGGAGCTTCCCGAGCCAAGCCAAGGGTACCCGCACCTCCGCCGTGCTTCCTTCTCCTTCCTGCAGAAGCAATCGACCCGGGGCGCCGGAAATCGGCCGCGCCGTCGCCGTTTTCCCGCGGCCGTCCGCGGCTCCGCCGCCCGCGATTCGCCGCCGTCGCAACGTCCTCGACCACGCCGTCTCCTCCAACGGGTTCGCGGTGAGATTTCCGTGTAGAGGCACTCCTTCCCCTCTTCCCCTCTCCCTTCTCTTGCCGCGGCCTCGCCGGAGCTGCGCCCAGCACGGCGCTGGTCGTCGCCACTTTCTTTTCCTTTTTCTCCCCGCGCTTGACCGGCCTCCACACCGGCCGTAACCGGGCCGTGGGCCGATTCTGTCGGGCCCCTAACCGGCCACTGCCCCGGCAGAACCGGCCTGAGGGCCGGAAGCCTCTGTGCCCTGCCCGGCCGTGAAACCGGCCTTAGCCGGGCTGCTAACCGGACCTCTTTGGCCCATGACCGGCCTGCAAGCCGGCCCAACGGGCTGTGGACCGGCCTGAACAGTAAAAACAGTTTTCATTTTTCTTTCTTAAAATAAAACAATTGATAACTATTTAAATATTGCTTCAATTTTAGCAAATAAGATATCAAAATGATCAGCAGCTCAAATGCTATCTAACCATGCAAATCTCACCTCATGATCACAAATATTTATTTGATGTTACTCCTAAATTGAATAAAAGAATTAAATTCATTTAATTCTTTAATTCACTAATTATTTCATCGGTACTCGGAAAACCACAAAGGAGGTACCAATTCGATCGGGAGAACAAACCCTATCCATTCATGCCATGTTCATGCATATTTGAGCCCCTTCTTAGTAATGTAATAGATGTATGAGCAATGTGGTCATAAAGTGAAATATGGGGTTGCTTCCGAATAATTGCCCTAATTATTTGGCTCTCCATTTAATCTTGCTAGTTGAACTAAATGATGCTATCATTGCATAAACATGACATGTCATCATGTGTGTGTGCATCGCATTGTGAGCATGTGTGGTGATTGATTTGTTTTTCCGTGTGTGCTTCGTTAGATCAAGCAGACGGGGTTCCACCTCAATACCCCGCCGAGCAGTACTACCAGCACTCTGAACAAGGCAAGCGTAACCCCCCTCTGAGCATATCTTATCCTATTTTCCGCAATTATTTTCTCCACTATAATATTGCATGCGGTTCTAAATGTCTTTTGCCTGGATTAGAGTATCCTACTAGTTGCATTAGAATCCTGTTGCCAATACCTGTTTTACCTTCCTATTACCATAGGTTTGTATTGTTGGCCATGGAATACTTACTATGCTATGCAAGTGCTTAGCCATGCTTAGTGAAATGCCTAGTTGTACTAGGGATGGTGAATGCTGGAAACAGGTGTTAACTTGTGACAGTGATGTTGATGGTGGAGAATTGTGGAGATGGATAATAAAATGCTAAGAAGGTGGGGATGAGAGGCCACATGGAATGTGGTGGGTTGTCTCGTTCTTGCCGCCTAGGTGCGAGTTCTGTACCTCCTGAACCAAGACTGAGCGTGCAACCATGCGTGAGGCCTATGCAATTGCAGGAACCCTCATAGACTAAATAACTCGAGCGGGGCTAGCCAGGGTCCTCTAGTTTGGCTTTCCATTTGCGCGTGCGTGATGGTGTTGAACTGAGATGAGGATGGTGGTGTTAGGAAAATAAGTGGCCGTGGGGCGGGGTGTTGTGATCCTGGCAGCCCTACTGCCACTGATGATCCTGGAAAGTCCTTAACGAGGGAGAAGTCGACACCGTTCCCACCCAGCCGGCTTTCCAAGGAAGAGAGCTAATGCGCAGGTAATGGGCCGGACGGTACGCGTGGCAAACATTTGTACACCCCTGCAGGGTTAAATCTTTTCGAAAAGCCGTGTCCACGGTTACGGACGACTTGGGAATGGACGATGATCATAGAATAACTTAAACGGAATGATTAAAACTTGGGTACTAGAGGTACCAATTCCACGAATGTAAGGTTGACTTCCTCGAGGGTGATTCGGGGAGGTGCCTTTGATGAACAGGTACAATGGTGATGTTGGTGATGTTTGAGAAAGGTGATCTCAAAGAAAAGAGTTACTTCTTACCCCTCTTTGAAAATGTTCTAATAGTCGATGCCTTTGAGTTATGTTTTTCATAAATAAAATCAGCTTTATGCAAAAGAGCCATAAAACCTTGAAACCAATCATCGAGCATATATTAGCTCTTAATCTTGCGAGTTCGTCGAACTCAACGTCTTTGCTTTTGTTTCAGAGGAGGACTTCACCGACCTCGAAGGTGGGTTCTTTGTGGACGTCGACGAGTAGTCTGGGGTTCCCAGGTGGCAGCTTGGGACATCCTGGAACAGCTGGCGCTGTGATGTTTATCTGTAGGCCTCTTAGGCCATATGTTGGATCTTGTTGTTTAGAACAACCTATTTCGCTTCCGCTTGTTGTAATGTTGGGTCTGTGACCTCTGTTGTCATTTGCTATCTTTCTCTATATAAGAGTTGAACTATATGATTTGTGTCGTAGAGTCTGTGATGTGCCAGTTGTTCCACAAGTCTTGATCTTACTATTATGCTTGAGTTGTGCCTGTGTTAAGGCATCAATCGGGGTGTTGTGTTGTTGGAGTGAGGTGTACCCAGCAACGCCTGCCAAAGGTTTTGGCCGGGGATTGGTAAACCCGTAACCTCCGGTTGTATCGCTTAACCGGTGACACAGCATCACTGTATACAGTCGGGTCGGGGCGCCACAAGTTGGTATCAGAGCAGTACTGCCTGTAGGAAACCCTTCTACTGGTCGATGTTGAGTCTAGTGTTTGTGAAAATATTTTAACCTAAAAATGAGTTGTGAAAACCATCTTAGGATTCTTTTTACTCCTTATCTGGTTACCCTCTAATCTCGGAGCAATCTTACCTCGATTTGAGTTTAAAGGTTTTACTCTCTGTTACTTCAAAATGATTAGAAACGGGGGGGTTCGACCTTTAGTGTTATGTGTCACGTTGCTCCCGCTGCGTTGCAATCCCAAATCAACTCAGAGTTCTACCGAGTAATCTTTGATCCTTTCTTTGGGTTTTAACCCACGGACTTGAACATAAGGTCCCGGATTGTGCCAACTAGAGTGTGTTAAGTTGTGATTTCTTAACTCTCACTAGTAGCACATGATGCTGATCTTCGACCCAAGTTCTATCTTGTTGTTTTCCTTCTCGCAAAGTATTATCGTCCCTAGTCTGTGTACTTGTGAAGACGCTAATGCTATTGTTCGACCATTCGGAGAAAGATACTAACCGTGTCATTGTCAAATCTCCAGAATGGCTCGAGGAGGCGTGGAGGCCGTGGTGGTCGCGGTAACCACAATGATGATGAGGATGATCTGCCGCCACCACCCTCGATGGCTCAAGTCTTGATGGCCATTGAGGAGAACCGTGGGCGCAATGAGCGCTTGCTTGAGCAGTTGGTGCAGCAGAATGCACGGAGGAACGAGTGCAACACTCTCACTGAGTTTCTGCGCTCCAGCCACCCACCTTTGCTGATGCTAAGGAGCCACTGGAAGCTGATGATTGGCTTCGTGCTTTGGAGCGCAAGTTCTCCGCGCTGCATGTCCCATTGGCTGAACAAGTCAACTTTGCCACCTATCTCTTGGTTGGTGCTGCTGGCTGTTGGTGGGAAAGCCATGTGGCTTTGTTTCCAGCCAACCATGTCTTCACCTGGGCTGATTCCGCACTGCCTTTCGCGGAGTACATTCCCAGCCAATCATGGATTGAAGAGGAGGGAGTTCCTGGATCTGCAACAGGGACGGATGGACCTCCGCACTTATGGTCGTGAGTTCAACCATCTTTCTCGTTACGCCCCAAGGGACGTGACCAATGATGCTGACAAGCAAGAGCTGTTCCGCAAGGGTCTGATCCGCAGCTCCGCTATGAGCTATTGCCCTTCAGGTTCCAGACCTATCAGGAGCTGTTCAACCAGGCTTTCACCCTTGAGCAAGGAAGAAAAGAACTTGAAGCTTCCAAGAGGCCCGCACATGGGGATCACCAGAGTTCCTCGGGTTCTGAGAGCAAGAAGCGCAGGGTGTTTGTCCCCTACAGCGCCGTACCTCGTGCTCCTTCATGCCGAGCCTCAGGATACAGGCCACCTCCTCCGCGCCCACTACTTCGACACTTGGGTAGGCGGAAGTGGGTACCGTCCTACTACCTGCTCCACCTGGACTCACTTGCTACACCTGTGGCCAGGCTGGTCACTACTCCAGGGAGTGCCCCCAGAAGGCACCTCTCAACCTGCACGAGCCCCTGCCACTCCAACTGGCAAGGCTGGACCTTTGGTGCGTGGTCGCCTGAACCACGTCTCTGCTGAAGAAGCTGAAGAGGATCCTGGCGTCCTTATGGGTGAGCTTCGAATCAACAACCATCTTGCTACCGTTTTGTTTGATTCTGGAGCATCGCATTCATTCATCTCTATTGCGTTTGCAAAAGATCACCAAATACCGTTTGAGAAGATGAGCAGTCCCTTGATGATCTCTACCCCTGGCTCCAAATGGCAAACCGATGGCGTTACTCCTGAGGTCCAGATTATCATAGCATCCCTGTCCTTCCCTTTCCCGTTGATAGCCTTGAGGTCGAAGGGCCTTGATGCCATACTGGGCATGGACTGGTTAGCAAGATACCATGCTAATCTCGACTGTGCTGCTAAGTCCATCACCGTGACCCACCCTTCCGGTTACGATGTGCAGTTTTGGGCTACATATTCAGGACCTCCATCATCAGACAATCCCCTCTCCCCGGAGATCACCCTATGTTTCATGGAAGGCTTGTCCCCTCCTGAAATCCAGGACATACACGTGGTGTGTGACTTCCCGGATGTGTTCCCAGAAGAATTGCCTGGCATGCCACCTGATCGAAGTGTGGAGTTTGTCATAGACTTGCTTCCCGGTACTGCTCCAATTTCCAAGAAGCCCTACCGCATGCCGGTGGAAGAGTTGGCTCTGTTGAAGGAGCAAATTGATGAGCTGTTGCGAAGGATTTTATTCAGCCTAGCAGTTCACCTTGGGGTTGTCCGGTACTCTTTGTCAAGAAGAGGGATTCTACCGTGCCCGTTGTTCTGATTATCGACCGTTGAATGCGGTGACAATCAAGAACAAGTATCCTATTCCCCGATCAATGATCTGTTGGATCAGTTAGCTGGTGCAAGAGTATTCTCCAAGATGGATCTGAGGTCAGGGTACCATCAAATAAAGATCAGAAAGGAGGATATCCCAAAGACGGCATTTGTTACTCGCTATGGCTCATATGAGTATACCGTCATGTCCTTTGGTCTCACAAATGCTCCAGCTACTTTCATGAGGCTCATGAATTCCATTTTCATGGATTATCTTGATAAGTTTGTCGTCATTTACATCGATGACATCCTCATCTATTCTAAAACCGACGAAGAGCATGATGAACACCTTCGGTTGGTTCTGACACGGCTTCGTGAACACCGTCTCTATGCCAAGTTCTCCAAGTGTGAGTTTTGGTTGGATAAACTTGTCTTCCTTGGACATGTAATATCTGCCAATGGTGTGGAAGTCATCCCCGACAAAATTCAAGCTATTCTAGACTGGAAAACTCCAATGTCAGTCAAGGACATTCGTAGCTTTCTCGGATTGGCGGGTTACTACCGCCGATTCATCGAAGCTTTCTCCAAAATAGCCAAGGCATTGACTGACCTTCTCAAGAAGGATAGAAAGTTCGTATGGACTGCCGAAGCTGAAGAGAGCTTCCAAGCCCTGAAAGCCAAGCTCACGTCCGCTCCTGTGCTTGTCCTGCCGGACACAAGCAAGGATTTCGTCGTCTTCTGTGACGCCTCTCTACAAGGTTTGGGCTGTGTGCTAATGCAAGATGGCCATGTTGTGGCTTATGCTTCTCGCCAACTTAAGCCGCATGAGCTCAATTACCCTACTCATGATCTAGAGCTTGCCGCTGTGGTCTATGCTTTGAAGCAATGGAGACCATACCTGTTTGGTAACCGTTGCGAGATCTTCTCGGATCACAAGAGTCTAAAGTACCTCTTCACCCAGCCGGATTTAAATCTCAGGCAAAGGCGTTGGTTGGAGTTAATCACGGACTACAATGTGAGTCTGAACTATCAACCCGGCAAAGCAAACGTCGTGGCTGACGCGCTAAGTCGGAAGTCCTATTGCAACAATCTGATGATTGAAGGCCCAACCTTCCCTTCATGAAGAATTCTCCCGTTTGAACTTGGAAATGGTTCCCTCCGGCTATCTAGCAAATCTGGAGATCAAATCTACTCTTGTAGACCAGATCAAGGATGCTCAGAAGCGTGACAAGGGTATTCTGAAAATCAAGGACAATATTGCTAGTGGGAAGTACAAATGCTTCTCTGTCGATGAATCCGGAGTTGTTTATTTCGGTGACCGTCTAGTGGTACCCAAGAAGCGGAAATTGAGAGAGCTGATCCTTCAGGAGGCTCATGATACACCTCTCTCTATCCATCCCGGTAGTACCAAGATGTACCAAGACCTTCGACCACAATTCTGGTGGACCGTATGAAACGGGAAATCGCCAAGTTTGTTGCTGAATGCGACACCTGTCGTCGGGTAAAAGCTGAACATCAAAGACCTCCTGGCACTCTCCGCCCTATTGCTGTCCCCGAGTGGAAATGGGATGAAATTGGGATGGACTTCATCACCGGTTTTCCCAGGTCTCCTAAGGGCAACAATGCAATCTGGGTAATTATTGATCGTCTTTCCAAGGTTGCCCACTTCCTACCAGTCCGTGATGAGATACGGCAAGTCAACTTGCTGACTTATATTGGCTCGTATTGTTCCATTGCATGGGGTCCCTTTGAGGATCATATCGGACCGTGGAAGTATCTTCGTCTCCAAGTTCTGGCACAGTTTCCAAACTGCTATGGGGTCCCGTCTCAACTTCAGTACCGCTTACCACCCCCAGACTGATGGTCAGACTGAAAGAGTGAATCAAGTTTGGAAGACATGCTTCGGGCATGTGTCATCTCTTTTGGCCAAGGTTGGGAAAAGTATCTCCCTTTCGCGGAGTTCTCCTACAACAACAGCTATCAAGCTAGTCTGGGCATGGCTCCCTTCGAGGCTCTATATGGAAGAAAATGCCGCACTCCGCTGAATTGGTCTGAGACCGGAGAGAGGGCACTCTTTGGTCCAGATATCATCAATGAAGCTGAGGAGAAGGTTCGAATCATAAGAGAAAATCTGAGGATTGCTCAGTCTAGGCAGAAGAGCTACTATGACAAGCATCATCAAGAGGTTCATTATGAAATTGGTGATAAAGCTTATCTCCGCGTCTCTCCCCTTCGTGGCGTTCGCCGCTTCGGATCAAAGGGAAATTGGCCCCTCGCTATGTTGGCCCTTTCACTGTTCTGGCCAAGCGAGGAGATCTTTCCTACAAATTGGAGTTACCGTCCATCTTCCCAAATGTGCATGATGTGTTCCATGTATCCCAACTTCGCCGGTGCTTCAAGGATCCTATCCATGGAGTCAATCATGAGGAGCTAGATCTACAAGAAGACCTCACTTATCGAGAGCATCCTATCCGAGTCTTGGATGAAGCCGAAAGGAAGACCCGCAACAAGACCACCAAGTTCCTCAAAATTCAGTGGTCTCATCATTCCGAGGATGAAGCAACTTGGGAACGAGAGTCTAGTCTTCGCGAGGAGTATCCCGACTTTTTTTTCGCAACCTTAGAATCTCGGGACGAGATTCCTGTAAGGGGGGTAGAATTGTAACAGCCCAACGTTGAGAACCTGAAAATCTGTATAAATTTTCCACTTTTGCTTCAGTTGCATCATGGCATACATGCATCCTTGCATTATTTTGTAATTGCTAAACAACACACTTCTGTTTCGGGCAACATTTAAAAACCAATTTGAAAAATGCTACAACCAACTCTCTCAACAATGAGAGCACTCAAACTTGCTAAACAAAGGTACCTTGACATTGTATATTTGTCGAGGAAGTTCCGAGAGCTCCAATCAATATTTTGGACTTACTTCAAATTCCAAAAGATTATTATTTTGGAATTTCTCTAAAAATGCCGATAAGCAACTTCTTATTCTTTCCCCAAGCAAATGAACTCCAAATGCTTTGCAATTTTTATGAGTGGTTGCCCAAGGTACAAGGAGGCTCCACAAAAATTTGCACAATTTTTGGAAGAGTTTAAGTGGCCCAATTAATTCAAAACCAGTGCTTCCAGTACCAGCAAGGACTAATCCGTGATGATTTCAAAAGTTCCAGGGACTGATCTGTGAAATCATCTTCTCCCTCACCCTGTAGCGACCGAGCTTCAGCTCGCGTCACACCCGCGCGTCGCCTGCCCGCCCTCCTGGCTCGTGCTGTGCACTTGAGGCGAGGGAGAGCACCCCGTGACCGCCCTGTGCTCTCTCCCCTCGAACTCACCCCGTTCCCCTCGCTCTCACGAGCCCTCCATGGCGAAAACCTAGCCGCGGTCGTCGCCGCCACATCGCCGGCGTTCGGGAGCTTCCCGAGCCAAGCCAAGGGTACCCGCACCTCCGCCGTGCTTCCTTCTCCCTTCCTGCAGAAGCAATCGACCCGGGGCGCGGAAATCGGCCGCGCCGTCGCCGTTTTCCCGCGGCCGTCCGCGGCTCCGCCGCCCGCGATTCGCCGCCGTCGCAACGTCCTCGACCACGCCGTCTCCTCCAACGGGTTCGCGGTGAGATTTCCGTGTAGAGGCACTCCTTCCCCTCTTCCCCTCTCCCTTCTCTCGCCGCGGCCTCGCCGGAGCTGCGCCCAGCACGGCGCTGGTCGTCGCCACTTTCTTTTCCTTTTTCTCCCCGCGCTTGACCGGCCTCCACACCGGCCGTAACCGGGCCGTGGGCCGATTCTGTCGGGCCCCTAACCGGCCACTGCCCCGGCAGAACCGGCCTGAGGGCCGGAAGCCTCTGTGCCCTGCCCGGCCGTGAAACCGGCCTTAGCCGGGCTGCTAACCGGACCTCTCTGGCCCATGACCGGCCTGCAAGCCGGCCCAACCGGGCTGTGGACCGGCCTGAACAGTAAAAACAGTTTTCATTTTTCTTTCTTAAAATAAAACAATTGATAACTATTTAAATATTGCTTCAATTTTAGCAAATAAGATATCAAAATGATCAGCAGCTCAAATGCTATCTAACCATGCAAATCTCACCTCATGATCACAAATATTTATTTGATGTTACTCCTAAATTGAATAAAAGAATTAAATTCATTTAATTCTTTAATTCACTAATTATTTCATCGGTACTCGGAAAACCACAAAGGAGGTACCAATTCGATCGGGAGAACAAACCCTATCCATTCATGCCATGTTCATGCATATTTGAGCCCCTTCTTAGTAATGTAATAGATGTATGAGCAATGTGGTCATAAAGTGAAATATGGGGTTGCTTCCGAATAATTGCCCTAATTATTTGGCTCTCCATTTAATCTTGCTAGTTGAACTAAATGATGCTATCATTGCATAAACATGACATGTCATCATGTGTGTGTGCATCGCATTGTGAGCATGTGTGGTGATTGATTTGTTTTTCCGTGTGTGCTTCGTTAGATCAAGCAGACGGGGTTCCACCTCAATACCCCGCCGAGCAGTACTACCAGCACTCTAAACAAGGCAAGCGTAACCCCCCTCTGAGCATATCTTATCCTATTTCCGCAATTATTTTCTCCACTATAATAATGCATGCGGTTCTAATGTCTTTTGCCTGGATTAGAGTATCCTACTAGTTGCATTAGAATCCTGTTGCCAATACCTGTTTTACCTTCCTATTACCATAGGTTTATATTGTTGGCCATGGAATACTTACTATGCTATGCAAGTGCTTAGCCATGCTTAGTGAAATGCCTAGTTGTACTAGGGATGGTGAATGCTGGAAACAGGTGTTAACTTGTGACAGTGATGTTGATGGTGGAGAATTGTGGAGATGGATAATAAAATGCTAAGAAGGTGGGGATGAGAGGCCACATGGAATGTGGTGGGTTGTCTCGTTCTTGCCGCCTAGGTGCGAGTTCTGTACCTCCTGAACCAAGACTGAGCGTGCAACCATGCGTGAGGCCTATGCAATTGCAGGAACCCTCATAGACTAAATAACTCGAGCGGGGCTAGCCAGGGTCCTCTAGTTCGGGCTTCCATTTGCGCGTGCGTGAGTTGGTGGTATGAGCTGGGATGAGGATTGTGGTGTTAGGAAAATAAGTGGCCGTGGGGCGGGGTGTTGTGATCCTGGCAGCCCTACTGCCACTGATGATCCTGGAAAGTCCTTAACGAGGGAGAAGTCGACACCGTTCCCACCCAGCCGGCTTTCCCCGGAAGAGAGCTAATGCACAGGTAATGGGCCGGACGGTACGCGTGGCAAACATTGTACACCCCTGCAGGGTTAAATCTTTTCGAAAAGCCGTGTCCACGTTTACGGACGACTTGGGAATGGACGATGATCATAGAATAACTTAAACGGAAGGATTAAAACTTGGGTACTAGAGGTACCAATTCCACGAATGTAAGGTTGACTTCCTCGAGGGTGATTCGGGGAGGTGCCTTTGATGAACAGGTACAATGGTGATGTTGGTGATGTTTGAGAAAGGTGATCTCAAAGAAAAGAGTTACTTCTTATCCCTCTTTGAAAATGTTCTAATAGTCGATGCCTTTGAGTTATGTTTTTCATAAATAAAATCAGCTTTATGCAAAAGAGCCATAAAACCTTGAAAACTCATCGAGCATATATTAGCTCTTAATCTTGCGAGTTCGTCGAACTCAACGTCTTTGCTTTTGTTTCAGAGGAGGACTTCACCGACCTCGAAGGTGGGTTCTTTGTGGACGTCGACGAGTAGTCTGGGGTTCCCAGGTGGCAGCTTGGGACATCCTGGAGCAGCTAACGCTGGATGTTTATCTGTAGGCCTCTTAGGCCATATCTTGGATCTTGTTGTTTAGAACAACCTATTTCGCTTCCGCATGTTGTAATGTTGGGTCTGTGACCTCTGTTTGTCATTTGCTATCTTTCTCTATTATAAGAGTTGAACTATATGATTTGTGTCGTAGAGTCTGTGAAGTGCCAGTTGTTCCACAAGTCTTGATCTTACTATTATGCCTTGAGGGTTGCGCCCGTGTTAAGGCATCAATCGGGGTGTTGTGTTGTTGGGAGCGGTGTGCCCAGCAACGCCTGCCAAAGGTTTTGGCCGGGGATTGGTAAACCCGTAACCTCCGCTTGTATCGCTTAACCGGTGACACGCAGCATCACTGTATACTAGTCGGGTCGGGGCGCTACACGTGCTCCCTTGGCAGCGCCACTACCCGCCCCGCGCGCCCCCGATCCCTCCTCTACGGTAGGAAGGGGTCGTTCCTATCCCTATCCTTCTCGCTCCGGTTTTTGGATCGAGAACATGTTGCTGCTCTTTCCCTCGTTACCTATTGGATTCTTGATGTTTTGGTGTTTCGGAGAAGGCATCAAGGAAGAAGAATGCACCAACCATCTGGTCTTCTCCTTATTAGATTACTGAGCGAACTCGTTGATTGATTTCTTGTTTCGTTATATTGAATCGACGAGACAATCTTGATTGATTTCATGGTTCATTGGTTTCTGATCTGCAGGAGGACGTACTCGCACATCACCCTGGTTCGGGAGCTCCGCGAGGCGTTATGCCGACCAGGCATGTCCATCTTGGACACCATTGGTGTACACCTATCAAGTTCTCAAGTAAATGATTCGCTGTTTTGCCATGGTTTGTGCAGGAAAATATGGACATCCTACAAATAACCAAAATAGTGGCAGTAGAATAGATGGCAGCATTCAGCAGTGACATCATACGTCCCTTGGGATCAGGAGAAAACCATTTAACCGAACAGATAGACAGACCCTTGACTTGTTTATGTGCTAACTAGACCCTCAACATCATGAACTTCATAGCAGACAAACCGAGGGAAATATTGAACGGGCCCCAAACTGGCAGCATTCAAAGTTTTTCAAGGTGTTACAATTATTTTCGACTTCATTATCATGAGATCTGTTGCTCATCTTAAATGGCATTGTTCATAACTGAAACCGAAATGCTCATAGAGAGACCTTTTCTTCTAATTACTGAATGAAATCCCGATCCTAAAGGGGTATGTTGCATATCTGAAATATAATAGTCATATCTTTATATTTTACTGTGACGTTGCCCTTATTTGATGGTTCATATCTGATTAAAATAGATAAATTTTGTCTGAAGTGTGTAGTCAGCATGTATACCTGGGGCACGTTGGCATCAGAGATTATCGAGTGCCTCCTAGGCTTACAGGGATGATCGCAGGTAGGTGGCGGATTGGGGGTGAGTGTGCGTGGTTCGGACAAAAGACGAGAAAGCATGGTAGCGTTTGAATGTTGGGAAGGCAGAAACTGTGGTGGCTCCAGTGAAGGAGGCAGTTTGGGACCAGCGAGGCCATGGGGGCGGGGCTGGGATGGTTGTAGGGTGAGTTTGCTGATAACAAAAACTGAATGAAATTGTTACCCTTTTCTTTAGGGTTATTGTGTGCAAACTTATACGAGAAAAGGAGAAAATGACATTGACCACCCCGAGAAACTAAGAAGAAACAAATATTTAGTTACTTACCATGATATGGTTTAGCTTAAGTTTCCTGAAAGCTTTAATGTGCCTATTTGCAAAATATGACAACCATTTTATCAATGCTTCAAAATATGTCATATTACCCGTTGCAACGCACGGGCATTGAGCTAGTTGGTAGTAAATGTTGTTTGGTTGTACCGCAGGAATAACGTACTAGAAAGTTTGTATTTAGATTGCGTGGATGTTATACTTGTCATAAACAGAAAGGAAATTTTTCAATAGGTCTAGTCTCCTGTTAGAAATCGGCGACATGGAGGTCGAGCTACACGTAGCTTTTCATTTTGAAAAAATTGAGAATCATATTTTAGAGACTAAAAGAAATCTAAAAAACTCCTGGTTGTAGAGATGTTGTATTATACCGACGTGTAAAATCTCAACTAGAATGTATATCGGGTTGTGTAAAGATGACCAAATCTGAATTTAAAAATAGTGAACAATGCAAATATTTTGTCATTTTTGTATAGCTCATAGTATTAATTATTGTGAGTTAAGATTTTCCAAGCTGGTAGGATGCACTATAATCTACACCCATGATTATTTTCAGTTTTTTAACCTCCAAAATGTAGTTTTTGAATTTTGAAAAGTAAAAAAGCCACACGTAGTTTGGCTTCCGTTTTGACTTTCCAATCATACCTCCTATTATACCATTTTGTTTTGTTTACCCAATATGAATATGGTTGGTGAAGGGCTCGGGGTATCCTTCTAGTAAAATATGTGGGCGATCAACAAAAATATGATATTCTAGAAAAAAAGATCTCGAATATTATCCAAAATAATTTTTTAACTAGGAAAAGTACCAAAGGACCAAGATTTTGCATTAAACATGCAAGAAAAACCTTGAAGAACTGAAAATTACACCTAGCTCCAACACTTTTCCGCATAGCACCCTACAAGTGACTTCATTAACGAGGTCAGATCCATGAAGCTCGCCGCCGAAGGACTGCCTCCAGGCACGACCGTTTATGCCACCGCTAGTGACAATACCACTTGGGTTGAAAAGCATCCGGTGCAACACGTCCTCCGCACACAGAGGAAAGGTCGGACCATCAAAGCACACGAGCACGGTGAAACGAACATTATGGCCAAGGATAGCAGTGGCCAGACGATGCCATTTCTGAGGAATTGCGCGATGAACGCACAGTATGCACATGGGAAAGCCAGGCCACCCCTCCCCTCTAGCACGAACCAACTACGAGCATCCCTCCTCTTCTTCCTCACCTCCATGGTCGGCCGAGAGAAGGAGAGACACTAGGAGCTCGCAAGTTTGAAGAAGGTAATGCTTATGCAATGAGCTTGCATGAGAAATCCCCTCTTCCACCTCGGAAGTGCAACGGAGACATCCAACAATAACCTCCTCGTGCAGCGCCATGACGCGAGAAGGAAAAAGCTCAGGGCGCGGTCTTATTGAAGGAGATCTCTACCTCGACCTCCACCGCCTGACTCGGCTCCGGCCACCATAGCTGCACAGTGAGGAAGACCAACACCATATATGAACGATAGTAGTTGGCACGCTACTCCCAAACACCGCCACGAGACAACGCTCTAACCTAGTATATACACTACATGAATCGACGTCTCCCCTCAGCCATTCCAGGCGGCGCCGCCACCGGGATATGGCGTAGGAGCCACCGAGAGCTCTAAAGGAGAGAGAAGAGAGAAATGAGAGCCCCCTCAAAAAACATTTTCCTTTTTTTGTGTGGGAGGTAGTACATGGGCTCATAACTTGTGAAGGTCCACTAATTGTGCCCATAATTCTTGGCCAAATACGATCCTCTAAAGTATAAACCAAACATCCATCGATCTGTCGACTGTCGACATATGAATATGAGCTCAAATTATAGATTCAAACAGAAGACAGAATTGTAACGATCATGATGATGTACTGTACAATCATAGTATTTCCATGAATCAAAGATGAAGACAAATAAAAGAGATTGTGTGTTAAGTTTATCAAGGAACACATCTGCACCATGTTTACATCACCCGTATGTGCATTTTTTCGTGGGTGTGGTTTGCATATTTAAATTTGAGGGCTCCTTTGGAGCGTCATAAAATTCTTGGAGCATTTTTTCCTACGTTAGTCGTTTGATTCGTTTGATTCATAGGATTAGTTTCTATATGAATTTTTCTCATAAATCTTTATACTACATCCATTTTTATAATTCCTTTGCTTTCCTTTGCCACTAAACACAAAGTAATCTTCCTATAGGATTCAACTAGACTTGACATTAATCCTATGGGTTTTCTATTCTTTTCCCTATCATATGAATCAAAGGAGCCCTTAAAATATGAAGAGGCTATTTTAATAACACTGCGTTTGGATGTAGGAAAGTTTCCTGGGAATTGAATTGGACTAGCAATTCCATTTCCCAGATGGAAAGGGAATTGAGTCCAATTCCAATTCCTCTGTTTGGTTGTCACTGGAATTTATGGCTGGAATCAAAGGGTAGCACACGATTCCAATTCCTGTTTGGATGCACAAATCTGGAATTGAATGTTTTGTTGAATTTGGACAATATAAACTTTATGTACATGTATGAACAAATAGTATGTGTATATTGTCAACAGATCAACTTGCATTACATTGTCACACAGAACACACTGGCAGCACAATTACTCAAATTAACTTGCTAAACACACACTGGCAGCACAATAGCTAACCTAACTCGCCCAACTAGTTATTTCCCTACTTCTAACAGAGACATCAACAATCCTTCTTCTTGCTTTTGCATCTGCACAATTCTCCATCTTCTACTGCTGCCACTGCCACAATTTGAATAGCTAACCTAAATAGCTAACAGAGACATCTGAATAGCTAACCTAACTAGCCCAGCACAATTCTCCATCTTCTACTGCTGCCACTGCCACAATTTCTTCTTCTTGCACTACATCTGCAACAATTTCATCCAAAAATCCTTTGGAAATCAAGTACTCCACATAACTCTGCTGCCAATGCCAGAAAATGCAACCTTCCTGTCAAAAAGAATAAGAACATATGAGCTAAAGGACCAACAGTACTGAAACAAAACCAACAAGACCAAGAAGATTACCTGGTGCCGCCGCCGCTCGAGCCGGAGCCAAAGGGGAGGGCACCGCCGCTCGAGCAGGAGCCAGAGTCGAGCAAGCAGCGCCGCTCGAGCCGGAGCCAAAGTGGAGGGCGCCGCCTCCAACGCCTCCACGGTCGTCGCCGCTGCCGCCTTCGCTTGCTCGGATGGAGAGAGGATAGAGGGAGAGAGGGAGACACGAGGGCGCGGCCCGCCCGCCGCCGTCCCATCCCTTCGCCGTCCCCATCCCGCGTCCCCATCTAGGGTTACGGCGGCGCGGTGGTGCGGCTCAGAGAAGGAGGAGGAGGGCGTGGCCCCGAACGGGAACGGAGGAGATGGGATGAGGGGCGGACGCCGGCGCTCCAAGGAGAGGGAGGGAGGAGCTCGGTATCTGCCGGCGGCGCCGCCGTTTCACCAGGGAAGAGAGCGAGGGAGCTCGGGAGGAGAGGACGTTTCGCCAGGGAGGAGCTCGTTTCCGTGCGTTTCCCAGGCTAGGAGCTGGGAAAGATTTCGCCCGAGAGGATGCCTGCGGGGTGTGGGCTGGGAATTGGTTCTATTTTCCGAGGCCCAATTCTTCGACCGGTCCAAACGGCGGAAAGCGCTGCCCAATTCCAGATTCGATGTTTCCAGGGTGCAATTCATACATCCAAACGCAGTGTAATAGTGTATTGTTCGGGTGGGAAACAACTGTTCAGCAAGCAAGAGATGCTTTTTATTTGAGAGAATAAAGCGGAATTTTGAAGTTCCAGCTGAAGAAGAGTAATGTTCTGATTAAGATTTGATCAATGCGCATACAATTAGTAGATTAAAAATGATACAGCAATCCCAGCTCGTGACCAGCAAAACCAGCTTGAAACAGTTGAAAATGAAGCAAATTCGAATGTTGACTTCACATCTGATCATTTAAACTAGCCAGTATTTTCTTTGCCGAGCACCAACTTTGCAGGGAGGAAAAGATAGGCAATTCTCTCATTTTGTTGCTTGCTAATTTAGGCATGGCGATCGGGATTGAAACACAAAAGAAATAATCCATTGCTCAAATATCTAGGGTAACATAGAACTTATTAGCATACAAAAAATTCCAATATATATTCAGTGCACCATAGGAAAACACATACTCGGGCTGAGTGCAACAAGATGGGCGACATAAATATAGGTCGAAACATAAAACAATCACTAACTCTAATACTCAGCTCGAGCGAGATAGGAGTTCACAGTGCCAACCCAACTATACACTGTTGCTAGCTTAGGCCACTGACAAAATACTAGAAACTCATAAAAACGTATCTTTCCAATGGAAATGGTTCTCGTTCATTGACTTGGATCATGGACTCACTCCTGCAAGAATCGATCCTCCTGAGACTGAGAGGCAGAAGCAGTAACGTAGATGTTGTTTGATGGGCTTGGGATCTTGACATCATGAACTGCGAATGTTAGGGACTGGAGCTAACAACTGCATCCCCCAGCCTGCGCCTGTGACTGGGATGAGTTCGCGTTGCCGGACTTCAGGTTAACATCAACCATATCTTCCTGCTTTGCTGATGAAAGGGTCTCCATTCCAGGCAGTGCTGCAGCAATCTTGCGGAACAGAGCCTGGCCAAAAATTTGTGATGGTCAATACAAAACCTTTTTGAGAAGGTGGTTAATACAAAACAGCAGATAGGACAGGTAAATGACCCTCAACTAGATAAACCGTCTAACCCATTTTTGAAGGAAAAAGATGCTGATATTCACAAAAAATAAATGCTGCTTTTGAGTATCATAAAATAACTATCTCCATGAGGCCAGCTTTAATTAGATGAAATACAAATGAATATCTATTTTTTGAAGCACACCTTAATGTTAAAACCAGCTTTAGCGCTGGTTTCAATGAACATCACACCTAGGTCTTTTGCCTTGGCTTCTCCTTCCTCGATGGAAACTTGCCTGTTGCATCAGAAAACACAGAAATTCAGCACGATATGTGAACATACTATTTGACAGCATATTAGAACCTTAATAATAAAGGCAACCTTTGGTAATCTAGCTAATGTAGCTAAGAAAATACTAGTGTGTTTCGCCACATCGGCTGCTTATGTGCCATCCGAATCAACCACACGTCAGCACGTTAAAGTGGTACCTTTTTAAATTAAATTATTGACTCCATGTATAAGGTAGTTTGGCATCCTTATATAAGGTTTAATTTCGATTGAGATTTGACATTTGAGGGGCAAACTGGACGCTTTCATAATTATAAACACACTTTCTAAAATGCAGTCTAGTGCACTTAGCTCCCCCTTGCGCGGATCCGACCACTTTGGGTCTTTATTATGCAGCCTGTCCCTGCATTTCTGCAAGAGGCTGTTTCCCGCGCCAAGGCTCCCCTTCATAAACACACTTCCTAAGATTCAAATATCACCGGGCCAGTTCAACATATCGTGAAAAGTTGTGGCCATGAAATTTGAGGTTCTGACCATATGCCCCGTGAGCAATAAATTGACACACCAAGATGCAACTGTATAAAAAGGCAGCTTGCTAAAAAAGCTGACGTGTGGATAAGACTGAGGTCCACCTGTCACACTCAAAGTAGATTGAGGTCCATCTGTCATACTCAACGTGTGGCATTTTCTGATCAGTCACTGAACTCTAGGGTGAGAGGTATTAAAAATTGCAAAAAAAGAATCAGAATGGTGCTAGTTATTTTGCTACACATATTTGTTGTGCTGAGTAACTATACACAGTGAAAACATTGATCAACAGGTTAAACAGGACAAGCAAACTGCAAATTTTTGTACACATAGGGCTAAACAAGACATCTGGAGACGTACATCTGACATCACATGTGACCAAGTGGTATCAAATGGAACTACTCAAATAAAACACACTCATTATATGGATAGCAATGTGAAACCCCACTCACCTCTTGTCGACAAGGTCAGTTTTGTTCCCAACAAGCACAATGATGACATCACTGCCCCTCTCAGTGCGAACTTCCTCTATCCACTTCGAAGTGTTCAAGAAAGACTGCCTGCCTAAAAGCATGAAAGGAAAAAATAGGGAAAAGGCAACGCCTAAAATCTGATATTAAGAAAAATATATCAGAAGAAATTCTGAGAGAGTGAGAGCATACTTGCAACATCGAATACAATAACAGCAACTGAAGAATCTCTGATGTAGCTTGGAATTAAACTCCTGAATCTTTCCTGACCAGCTGTATCCCTGAAAATGGAGAACAAATACATATGATGATGATGATTAGCGGTTTCAGCACTCAGGGCTATTCCAATGGAAAGAACAGCCAGTCAGTAATGTGGTAAGAGATGTGTCCATACCAGAGTTGGAGCCTCACAGTTCTGTCTTCAAGGTACATCGTCTTCGACAGGAAGTCAATACCGATTGTAGCCTGTTTATGGAGGAACAAAGCATAAGACAATAACTATAAACATTACTACATATAAGCAAGCATTTCATCCTCCAAGTGTGTCTAACGAAAACAAGAACCAGTACATCATCGTCACTCCAACAGCAATACAGTACAGCGTTAACACTTAACAGCAGTCATTGTTCACCACGGAAAACACAGTCTATCAGAGGTATACCAATATAATATACATAGAATAAGTGCAATGGTCATTCAAACTTAGATTGTGTCATTGTGCATCTATTCTACAAATCTACAATGGCTTGAAGGTCTCACAGCAATTCTGTGGAAGCAGGGATATTGTTAGGCCATGCTTAGTGCGTAAGACGACGGTCGCCTAGAAACGGTAAAGGTTCCCAATCATTGGGATCACATGTGTCGCAGCAAACAGCGCATAAAAACTGTAAATGTTCCTATCAATTTGGGATCGCACGTGACACGGTACCTCTCCCTCAGTTTGCGGCGGGCCAGTGAAAAACCTACCTAATAGCTATCATCATTCCCTATACTATACAAGCCAGAATCCTCCAGCAGGACATTCTCACGCGATCATTGTGCCAATGCGCAACAGAGTCATAAGCTTGGCCTCAAGCAGCCCACATTTTTCACCAAACAACGCTGTGATCCTCAAATGACAGAATTGCCAGCTGCATGATTTCTCACGCCCTAATTTCCAAAATAACATTACAGTGATCAATCACACACCTAGCCGCGAAACGCCAATCCGTCTTCCTTGACTAGGGATCACGAGCAATTCGTCGCCCCGTGATACATCCCAGATCCAATCCCACGTTCACAGGATCAGATCGAACGAAATGGCCGGCCCGAACGCTCGGGCCGGATCTCACCCCGATCATTCAGATCAACAGATCCAACCACCCACCCGGGCCAAGCCGTAATAAAAATCAAACAAGCAAGGGGGCAGGAGGAGGTGGCATGCCTGGTAGGTGTTGTCGAACTTGTCGTACATGAAACGGGTGATGATGCTGGTCTTGCCGACGGACTGGTCGCCGAGGAAGACCAGCTTGTACTTGGCCAGAGCCGAGACGGGGGCCATCTTGTCCGGCGGCGGCGAGATCAGATCGGGGATCGGGTCCGGCGAGGGGGGATGGTGGAGAAGGGGGAGGCGGGCGGGATCTCGCTCGCTCGGTGGCGCGGTATGGGTGGGAGTCTCCCCGAAGCTCTCGCCCTGCCCCTCCTTCCTCTCTCTCGCGCTCGCCGCTCCCCCACGTTGCGCGTCCCCGAGATTAGTGCCGGCCGTTTATTAGCGAGCGCTTGCGAGGCTGGAAGACCGGAAATAAAAAACCTCACCGTTTATTTCTCTTCTTAATTAAACCACTAGCAACATGCCCGTGCGTTGCAACGGAGAGAAAAAGGAAAGGCTGCGGAGACACTCAAATTATGTTCTGTAATAGACATAGTAGAAACACCCACGACAGTTCTGTAGTTAGGGATGAAAAAAGAGGTACTCCATCCGTTTGGAAAAGGATGTCACAAAAATGAACTATAGATAGACCATTTTTGTGACATCCTTTTCCGAACGGAGAAAGTAAAAAACATGGATATACATGAGTTGGAGCATTCCTTCGATCGGCAAATCTTCATACATCATTGCATCAACACATTTATTCCCTCGAGTCCACTTAGCTAGCTCGGCAGAAGGAAATAAGAACATCTCCATCTACTTCGCAATAGTTGAGGAGGATTTGGTAGCCCAGGCATGTAGGAAACGGTGGTGGTGTGGTGGAAGCATAGTAGCAGCAGGGTGATACTATTAGAGTGGTCAAGCAGGATTCAACACAGAGAACTGCATCCAGATCTCCATTCTAATTTCTTAACAATGATCAGGCGGCTAGATGAGAATATCCCGACGAGAAAACTTCAATATGAAATGAACAACACAACAATTTCCAAGAAATTATGGATTGTGCCAAAGACGATCAGTAGTACAAATTCACACAGAATTATGTTCTTATCAGTGAAAAGAGTTAAACACCTATTCAAACTATTCCGTCCTGATATAGATGCAAGTATGAGCCAAAAAGCTGTGTTACTGATACATGCCTATTCAGAGTATGGGTGTGTTAGGTTGCTAGCCTGAGTCCAATTGCCTGGCCCGGTGCCCTTGCCTGTAGCTTACCTGAGGTCTATTTATTTGATGTCCTTATAATTTTCACGTGAGAATTTTTTCTTGTGCTTAGCTGCCTTACTTTGGCCTACAAAATCAGACGCCTGAGGTTTGTTCAGTCTCCTCCTTTTCTGATTGAGTATAAGAACCACAGTCTGCTCTTAACTTTGGTTTCCTACATATAAGAAATTTCACCTAATCAGAACCATGGTGTACTGGGTGCGGATTGGACACCATCGTGCTGATTTATTGTCATCTTCTTGATTTGCTGGTTTCGTACAACTTCTTCTCTGCTTCTTGTTTCTAGAGGTAGTTGCTTTCGTTCACGTCTGTTCTGTTCTACTTGAGTTAGCTGCTTGATAAATCTTTTTTATGCTTTCCCCAACTTCCTCAACCGAGTCGTCTTCCTCATGTCTGAAAAAACTCATCTCGCCCAAATTGTCCTCTCCCCATGATCTGGAGGTTTTGATCGTCTCGATCTGGCAGCACAAAGGCTCAGACACCATTGGAGAATATCACATACATCTTCTTCCTAGGTTCGCCGATGCCTTCGCATAGATGGAACGATTGCCTTGCCAGCCATCTTCTTCCTAGCTTCACCGGCGTAGATGTAACGAGTGCCTTGCCGGCATGAATCAGTGTATGTGTATAACAGGGCAGAGACTCTCGGCGAGATCGTGTCCTCTGAGCTCACGTCTGCTTGAGCGACGGAATTGTGCGCGCGTATGCTCCGGCCACAGGCTCTCGGCGATACCGTATCCTTCGAGCTGTTGGCGAGATCGTTTCCGCTGAGATATCGCGTGCGTGAGCGAGGCATTGCCTGCAGGAGTTCTGCGCGTATCTCCTCCGAGACCCTTGTTTTATGTCGGGAGCAGGCAGGCGTAAGGCGGTGCATTGGCCTGTCGCCTGTCCGTGTTGGACTCAGATTTAAATTATCTGCACGCACGGCGGACCAAAAGGGTGTATTAGAGATCGATTGAAATTAACGCGAGCAACGGTCGAAACCACGACGGACGGACAAGAAGCCTTGCTTCTTTTATTATTAGGTAAAGATTGTTGCTTAACATCGGTAGTCCCCTTTTTTCCAGTTCACAAATATTTGGCTAGAACCTAGATATACTCGATTGACAGTTTTTCCTAAAAGTTAGAATTTCTGTAATTTTCAGTTTTCTCTAAACACTTTCACTTTAACCTTTTCTGCAATGCACAAACAAATAAACAGAAATTGGCACTGGTACTAGATTAATAGATTAGTCAAATAAATGATAGAAAACCATAGTAAAACATGTAGCAATATATATTCATTGTACTACATATATTTCATCGTTAACGTTGTTTCACGCTAAGATTTAACTAGTTCTCGTAAATTGCTAGAGACGATAGTATGAGAGAGTACATTATACAACTTCATTAAATGTTGTCGTTTCCGATATATTCTAAGGGCCCCTTTGGTTCAAAGGATTTTCAAATGAATTTGATAGGATTCCAATCCATAGAATTTTTTCCTATGAAGTCCGTTTGGTTTAGAGGAATTAATCCTCCAAAATTTATATGGAATGCATTCCTACGGTAGAATCACATAGGAATTCTAGCAGGACATTGAACCTCAAAGAAAAATTCCTATGGGTCTATGACAACTATGGTTTGTACCCAACTACATAGAAATTACTTGCGTTATTCATGTGCTACAACTAAACAAGCAGTGTAACTGATTCATGCTTTTTCGGTTCATGTAGGATTTCACATGTTATGACATTCTATTTCTACGTTTTTCCTATTTAGAGGCCCTAAAGTGTGTAATTAGGGACATTAAAACCGAGACAAAGAGGAAGCCTCTCACGACCTGCAGTCCTGTACGATTTTGGCCGTCCGATTAGGCCATCCGGCTGTTTTTGGCCGTCGGATGCGTTTCAGATTCCAAACTGGGCCATATGTTCCTGGAGACGCTGCTCAGCCCATCAAATAGAACATGTGTGGTGAATTGAGCCCCAAAAATCCATTAAAGCCATTAGTGTGGTTACTGGACCGACCCAGCTGAGGGCCAACAGGACTATGCTGGCCACGATCGAGAGCAAAAACAACAACCCGAATGGACTGGAGTTGATTTGGATATTTTTTGCCAAATTTGGCCGTTATCCTGGACTAACCACGCATCTGGCCCTTTCTGAGAACTAATTGTAAATCTAGCCCCTCGGTCGGCGCCAACGCAGACGGCGCCGACATCGTGCAGATCGGCGCCAGCGGAGCGGCTCGCCGAAGTTCGCCGCCGGGCCCAGCGGAAATCCTACGTGGCATGTTGTAACATCCCAAGTTTTTCAAAAAAGTTAAAAAATCAGAAAAATTTAAAACTTTTGAAAATTATTATGTATTTTGCTTTGAAAAGAAAATTCATGCATACATTCATCATCATATAGCATTGTTTGCATTTGGTTATTTCAAAAGTGGGAAATAAATTTCCACTTGAAAACATATTTAAGAAAATATATTAGTAGAGCAAAGAATGCTCCAAGTTTCTTTTGTCTTTTATGAATGTATTGTTCCGATAGTGTTGCTTGTGAAATTGTTTGAATCTGTTACAAAATAAATATTTGCAAATGTTTATCTTGTGGTATTTAAGTTTTACTTAAGCCACATTTGATTGTTTTAAAACATATTTTTAAATTTGACATTAAGTGTCATATTGTTCATTAAAAACCTAGTTTGGAAATCAAAATGATCTCTATTTGAAAAAGTGTGTTTGGCTAAGATTTGTTTGTATGTATTAAGATTTATTCTAGTACTTACCTATTCTCTATTTTCAAGTTTTATAGTTTTATTTTTGAAAGAAAATATTATTTGGATTTTAAAATGAGTTTTGAAATCATTTTGATTTATCAAACCCCTTTTAAACTATTTGAGTTTTATACAAAATTATTTTATTGAGTGATATTAATCATCTTACTCATATTCTGCTTTGGTTTAAATTATATTTCAAAAGGAATTTATAAAACCCTATAGTTTTCAAATGACATTAATATGTCCAAAATTCATTTAAACATATTTCAAAATTTTAGTTGACAAATTGTGTTGGAAAATGATTATTAAAGATTTCAAATTAAAGAGTTTGATTTTACAAAATTATTGAAAGTGGTTGAATTGTTTTGGATTTAAAATTCAAAAGATTATTTGATTTTGAATAAAACAGAAAAGAAAAACGTTTTCTGGAAAAAAAATGCGAAGCCTAGCTAAATGGGCCAAGCCCAACTACTAACTACCGCGCACGCGCAGCGCCTAGCAGCCCGCAACCCACAGCTTCTCTGTCTCCCTCTCACTGACGGGTGGGACCCACCAGTCAGCGTTCTCTTCAGCGCATCCTGGCCGTCCTCGACGTCCGTGCTCGACACGGAGCTCTCCGCCGCGCGCTGCGACCTAACCCCTCCCCACGAAACGAGCCCTATATAAGCGCCTCGACGTCAGCACCTCGCCCCCTCAAAAACCCTAGCCCCTACGCCCCCAGGCTGCCCGCAAATCACCGTCGCCATCCGCCACTGCCGCCGGCGAAATCCTCCTTTTCCGGTGAGTCCAGGACGCCCCGCAACCCCTCTTCTGTCCTAAATAATTTCTACCTCATCGGCGCTTCGTTTGACACCGTTTTTGTGATCTCTAATCCCTCAGATCCACGCGTCCGTGATCAACCGGCGAGCACCACCCGCAGAAGCAGCTCCGGCGAGGAAATTCCGGCGCGCTCGAGCTCCCCCGCGGTCACCAAGCACACCATCGAGTTCGCCTTGTCCGCCTCCGTCGACAGGTAGCCAACCCCTCTTCTTTTCCCCCAAGGTCGCGCACGCCGGCGATGGAACCACCGCCGCCGGAGCTTCTCCGACACACCGGCGCCGCCCACCTAAGGTCAAATAGGACCCTGACCGCTAGATCTAGAACCTACGCCCGAGATTAGAACCCTTAGTCGAAGGGGTACCGTCCAACCACAAGCTGCCACGTCGTAGCTTCGTCAGCGCCAAGTCACGCCACGTCGTAGCCTCGTCATCGCCCAGTCAACGCCGAGTCAGCAGCACCGTCAGCGCAGCTCCGCACCAACCAGAGGACGCCACGTGGCCCAGGGACTCCAGCGCGAGGATCTTTTCTGTTTTTCTTTACTTTTTAGCCCTGCGTATCACGGACAGGTCCCTGCGTTTTAAATCTATTATTAATTTTTACTCGTTTGTCCAAATTTTATGAAAAATATATTTTTGGAAACCTTATAACTGGTAGAAACTTTTGGTATACTTATTTTGAGGTTTAGTCAAAATTAATTTAGATAAATTTTAAAAGGTTGTTTAAATAGTATTTTGATTATAACTTTAGTTTAAAAATAGATTTTTGAGCAAACTCTTTTGCTATAATTTTCTATGCCTAAGTATTGGCCGTAGGATTACTCTACTATTTTTTTAAAGTATTTTCAATGATTTTTGAGTAAATATTGATTAAATTCTTTTTAGGTGTTATTTTAATAATTAAAAATTATTAAAAATTATTCTTCCTATAATTTTCGACTAATAAATGACTTAGTCATATTTTGATCGCTTTAGATACAAAAGTACTTAGAAATATTTTGTCTCTCAAAACAAAAGTACTTAGAAATATCCTTAGAAAATATTTGACAAGTATTTAACAACACTTTTTCCTTAGAAAATTTTAGCATCTCTTATGTGTTAACTTTCCTTAGAATAATTTTAGTGACTTGTTGTTGACCCTTGGTCCTAAGCTATATTTTGACCATCTTTCTTGCTTGCAATTCCTTAGAGCATTTTCATAAGCATGGCATGCATATTAAGTCCTTAGTAATATTTGGTACTTCTTACATGACTTCCTCCTTAGAAATTTTGAGGATACATGTTAGCTATTATGACTCTCCTAGTCAAAAACCACTAAGTTAGAAATTAGTAGAAATCAAGGAAGGACTTAGCTTGAAAACAAGACTGCAGAAGCATCTCCAAGAAGAAATGACTTAGAAGAAATCAAGAGAAAGTTCATGAAGACCAACCAGCTGCATTTTCCAAGTCTTCATTTCCTTCTCTCCTTTCTTCCTCCTTCTCTTAAACTTCGTGGTGGCTAAGTTATATTCAAGATCAACCAGCTGCCAACATCATCAAGTCTTCAGAATCAACAAGTCCACAAATGTGCAATGAAGTCATCACATCAAGTAAAACTACAAGGAAGCAAAGAGAAGAATTTTAGAAGACCAACTACTTCTTTTCTTTCTATCTCCTTTCTTTCTATTTTTGTCTCACTTTGGACATAGACCAAGTCCTTGGTGTTTAAGACTAAGTTCATAGAGTGCTATTTGAAGATCAATGAAGCTGCAAAGGAGTTGAAGATTATTTGAAGACCAAACTTGTGAAGACTTAGAGTAGCCTTAGAAACCTTCAAGTGGTGGTTTTATCAAATTTATTTTACTCTACCTTAACCTTGCCTTAGCTGAATGGGATAATGTTATTTTGTTGTCTTTCCCTTATTTTGTTTTGCTTGTCTTTCATACCACATTTCTTTGTATCATCCTGCATCTCATGCATATCGTATTTTTCCAAGTGTTGCATTTATGATTGTATGTTTATTTGTGATTTGTTTGACTTGTTAGAAATTCCGGAGAGAGACGAAAGTGGTTGCAACTGCTACTACTACACTTCTGTTTGCCAAGGCAAGTGGCACACCCCTCATGAAATTTCCTAAGTATATATTTTTATATGCATTACTTAGTGTATTTCCTTATATGCATGTGTTGGATAGTATTATTGCTATGTGCTAAACCCACCATACCTTTACACCAGTTGTGTCTAGAACCCTTTGATAACTTAGTAGAATATTTGATGCTATGCAAATGTGTTTTCTTTAAAGCTTAATTCTACTAAGTAATTTATCACTTGGGTGGACTTGGTTATGAAAAGATGATGGAAAGGTTGAGTGTCATCTCTTAGGGGTGACCTCTAAGGGATGGTCACTTGTGGTTGCCACCCAGGTTATTAAAGGGGCCAATGTTTTCTCTAAGTGAAGATTGCTTATCGTGCAGCCATTAGTCATATGGGCTCTGGCTAGATGGATTAAGTTGCGTGGACTCGTCCCGACTTGAAAGGTGGTGGTAGAATGGTTAGAATGGGAGCGCGTCAAGTCGGTATGGGATGGGAAAATGCTTCTGAAAAGTCTTGTCTCAACTCTCTCCTTTTCCTTAGCACAAATTGTGTGCTTGAGGATAGTTTGGGTTTGTTGGGTCTAATGGTGAAAGTGCACAACCTCTGCAGAGTTAAAAACTAAGTACTTAGCCGTGTCCTCGGTTACGGACAATTTGAGCAGCTGATCAAGGATTCAACGGAGGCTTCATCATTCCAATTTCGAAAGTAAAACTTGATGGTGAACAAGGGTAGATGAGACTATGGTTTTATACCATATCGTCTCCAACTTTTGAAGAAAATGTTTTACAAAGTGATAGGCAAAATTGGCTTTTATGCAAAATAGCCTGAAACTCCACCAGCCAAATATCCATATAGGCTATTAGAGTTATTCCATTAAGTGTCCACATAGTGTCACTTGCCAGAATCATTTTTAATGGTTCTGACCCACTCTGTTGCAAAATTTTATTTATTGCAGATTGTTCTGACGACGAGTGAGTTTCGTTAAGGGTTTCGAGTCTGCAACCAACATGTTTTCGCCTGTGCCACATGCAAAGGATGAGGAATCCATGAAGATTTATTTCCACTGCTTTAATCTTTCAAAGCTAGCTTCGTGCTATGCAATTTGTAAAGGATATTTTCCTAAGTACTGGATCCACGTGTAATAATTGATACAATGTTGTGATATTTCATCTTAGACTGTGTGTGCAAATGAATCGATCCAGGGGTTTGCACTATACACAGGTACCTTGCCAATTTCTAAGTGCAGGTACGCTACACATGTCGGCGCCAATGCCTCTGGCGCCGAACTCCCTTCGCTAACTGAACCCAGATCGAGCTGTTCGGCGCCAGTCGCGATGGCGTCGACCTAGCAGATTAAACCCTAGTCGTTTTCTTGCCTCTCCCCCCCACTTCATTCCTCCCCCACAGCCGCCCCCAAGCACTCTCTCTCCTGTATTCCGCCCCAAACTTCAAATCCACTTAAAACTTGTGGATTTCTTCAAATTAGACCATGGCAACTCTTCTTGGAGGTATTCTCTCTCAAATCTCCTTATTTCCATCCTCTTCCATCCATTTTATTATGAAATTTCATGTCATTTTGGTTCGAATGTCTAGGACCTATAATTTTGGTGCAATCTTTTGTTGAAGTAGTTAACTATGTGTGTATTGATTTGTGGTTAGTTCTTTTGTTGGAAACATGTAAGTTCTTTTAGAATTTTATGAGGTGGGTATTTTTATAGGAGACATTAGATGAATTATATTTCGAATATATATGTTGTAGAATATATTGTTTGGGTGTGGTTAGTTTAATTATATATGTATGTAAGTGGTTGTAGAATATATTGTTTTACCACATATGCATGTGGAGGTTTGTATAGTTTGTTATATTTCATTTTTCTTGCATATATGTACATGGTGGCTAACTTTGTGGACTTTTAGGCTCTCTTATGTTTTATTTTTGGTTTGCTAGATTCCCCTGACATTTACAAAGAGGTTGCACGTAAGATGAAGATAGTAGAAAGAACCAAAGGCAAGTATCCCAATCTATCATGCAAAGATGCTCCGGTGCCACCAATGTACCCGGTTCCGAATTGTCCTTGCGGAAAGGCTTGTCAAATCTCACAATCTATGCACGCCGCTACTGCCGGTCGTGCGTTCTACATGTGCAGCGATCGTCACGTGAGTATTCTTATTTCTTTATTTAGCAACTATGAATTTGACATGTATTTGTATCTGATGTCCTATTTGCTTACAAAACTGATAGCAATATTGTACATGCTACTTTTTCCAATGGATTGATGGGCCTGAGGTGTATGATGACTACCTTCTTTCACCATATGTGTGGATGCATAAGGGCCCATGGCCGGTTGAGACTTGGACACGTCTTGTGCGTCCACCTCCATCTCCACCGGCTCTATGGAAAATAGACGCAACCACACCGAAGGCTCCTCCACTGGTTTGGTGTGAGCATTGCCAAGACATGACACGGTGGTGTCCCCTTTATGGTCCCGACACTTTGGAAGAGTCATGGAAGGTTTTTGATGAAGAACAAAGGCAAGAAAATGAGATTTGGAAAAGGGAGCGCAAGAGGAAGCAAGCTGAAGAAGTTGTGAAGAGAAAACTCTTGGAGGAGGAATTAGAGAAGGACCGGAAAGAGAGGGAGGTACAAGCCAAGAGAAGGAAGGAAGAACAAGCACGGGAAAGGGAAGAAAGTGAGCTGAATGCAAGTAAGGAATTCTTGAAGAAATACAACGCGGGCTATTTCAAGAGTTGGAATCCATAAGCATTTGTGGTTGAATCTGCGAGGTTGTCTTCTAATCATGTTGTGGTTTTTATTTGACATGATGAACTTTATGTTGAACCAAGATGTTATATTTTAGAAATCGTCGGAATATTTTATAATTATTGTAATGTTGAGTACTCTGTTGGATGTTTTATGTAGTTCATGTGGACCTTAATGTCAAATTATATGTTGGATATTTGTTTGGTATTGCATAAATAGGACAACCTCGTGGATAAATGACAGACAATTACACTTATTTGTTACAAAAGCAAACATTACAATGATGGTGCTCGGGCAATGTTTACCATCGACCCTCTTCAAATATACGATACAAGAGCTCCTTTTGGAACGAAATACAGATTATAAGGAATTAAAATTGTTTCGCATATACGAAACAAGAGTTCTAACCGTTTCTTCGGTTGGCCATCTTTTGAGCAGCCCATGCTTCAAATTGTTTTTGGTAACACTCTCTGTGTTCTTTTTTCCTCTTCTCCTCTAGTTTTTTGGCCTCCTGGTTCTCTACATATGTTTCTCCATACCAATACACTTCATACTGCCTGTCGGATTCGAAAAAGTATTTCTTTCTACAACGAGCTCCTTCCTGTTCGAGAGTACAAAACTTAGTACCCACATGTTTTTATTTAGTAAATATGTAAATCGAATGAACTCTTACAAAAGATGGTGCGGGACCCGTCATGTGGCCGCAGACAAATCCCCAGCTTCCACCATATCCACCACTTCTGATCTTCTCAGCATCTGCCGTGTAGCAGCACTCCACACCGCAACCGCACTGGATGATCCACGGCACATGACCATGTAGCTCTTCTCTTGGTGGCATGTCCGGTGGCATGAATGAGCCACTACGAGGACCTACAAGTTCCATGGCCGGCTCTTTCCCTTTCCCTGAAGAGGTTCCGGCACCGGCCATTGTGTTTCTGTCTATCTGAATGGGTGAGTGTGGTTGATTCGAATGAAATACACAGAGCCATGGACCGCTATTTATTGACAAAGCCGGACGCAGCGGACGGAACTGAAGTAAAATTAAAATGGGTTTACTATGTGCGAGTGGGAGTACTATTTGCGAGTGGGAGTACTATTTGCGAGTGGGTGTACTGTTTGCGAGTGGGTGTACGTTCTGTATAGCTTCCACCCAATTGTGGGTCTGCAGCTCTACCGTGAGGGAAAGTTCTACTCAAGCCGACTAGTGGAGGATTGTTTCTCAAATTTTGTGAATAGACACCCACCAATTGGAAATGAAGTTCAGCATCCTCCAGAGGCTTATGGCCTTGTGCAAAATTCATATTTCCATCTGCAGCAATTCAATCATTCAACTTAAGTACAATTTGCCCTAAGGACCCAAACAATTTGCGTACTGGACTGTCTGGTTTGGTGGAAATTTGGAGTTCCAGAGGTCGGCGCCATTTGACTTGGCGCCGAAGTTATGAAGTTCGGCGAATTTTTGCTTTGGCGCCGAAAACTGGACACGTCTCGCCTCAAGAGGTCGGCTCCATCGCAGTTGGCGCCGACCTGCAGAATGTCGGCTCCATCTGCATTGGCGCCGACCTAAGGGCCCAAACAATTTGCGTACTGGACTCTCTGGTTTTGTTGAAAATTTCGAGTTCCAGATGTCGGTCTCCATCAAGTTCAGAGGATGCCACCTGAGGTACAAACGGTGGTGCTGGAATGTCGATTGGAGAGACACCAACAAACTCGTCATTCACCGCCTCCAAGTGTGCAACATTGGGTTTCTCCTCAATGATCTCTTCTCTACTAGGCATACTAGAGGACACAACACGAGTTGCAGGTGGTGCTGCACCCTTGAGTTTCTGCTCCCTAAGCAACTCCACTTTAACTCGATGGTCAACACTCTCCTTCTCCCACAAGGGAGGCTGGCTTGGACCCGAATCATGCTCACTACGGTCATCATTGTTTTCTTTAACAACCGTTGGATGCTTGTTCAAATCAGGGAGAACTACGGTACGACTGTTGATGTCAACCTTCACGGCAACGACAACAATTGACTTGATTTGAGAGTTCTCAACAAGCTCTTTGTACAACTCCCACCCTTCGTTGTCTCGGATGGGTATCATCTGAGTATAAGACCTATAGCCACCGACATCGTATCTTCCTTCCAAACCAACAACAGTGCCTAACCAACCCAACGCCGTTCGATCTTCACAACAAGCTCACGCAAAGTTGGACTATGCGGGAAGAACAATACTTTACTCGTCATCTCCACAAACTCAACAACGCAGCTAGAGGACACAACACGGCCTCCGTGATGAACATGAACAATCTTTGTGTAGGCCATCTATAATCGGAAACAAAATATACCTCTACCATTAGATAATGATTTATCTAAATCCGGAAGCTCTCAATAACAAATTAATTCGATACCAACAAATATAACTACTATGAACAAATCAATTCCACATTCCATTGCCACCTTTGCCACTTAATTCACAAATCTATTCTCCAAACTAATAAATCAATTCTACACACAATTGACACAATTAACAACCGGAAACACAAATCAAAATTCGGGAACCAAAAATTCTAATACGGTCATCCATTCTATCTCCAATCTAGACAATATTGCACCAAAATAATTCACAAACACTCTTACGGTATACCTTATGGACAAATAATATTGCAATACATATTCATTTGAAAAATTGGAGAAGAATGAGTGCGGTACGAGGGAGAGGGACGGGTGGGCGCGCATTATACCTTCACGGAGGAGGAGAGGACGCCGACGGGCCCTTGGCCCACGCCGGCGACGGAGAAGGACGCAGGGCCACGCCGGTGGGAGGCGGCGGCTGCTGTTGTTCCGGTGGGAGGTGGAGAGAATGCTTGTTCCGGTGGGTGGCGACGGCGGGGATGGCGGCGACCGGCGGCGGCGGGTGCGGGGGCGGCGGCGGTAGAGGAAATGGTCCCGGCGGCAGGGATGGAGGCGACCGGCGGCGGCGGGTGCGGGGACGAGCGGGGGTGGGGACGAGCGGCGGTTTGAATGCGGGAGTGGGGTGGGGATTTAGATCGGGCAAGGCAATAACCGTAACATGTCGGCGCCATCGCGGCTGGCGCCGAACACCACGATCACATTCAGTTAACGCTCCCAGGTTCGGCGCCAATGCCCCTGGCGCCGACCCTGCCACGTAGGATTTCCGCTGGGCCCAGCGGCAAACTTCGGCGAGCCGCTCCCCTGGCGCCGAACTGCACAATGTCGGCGCCGTCTGCGTTGGCGCCGACCCGAGGGGCCAGATTTGCAATTAGTTCTCAGGAAGGGCCAGATGCGTGGTTAGTCCAGGATAACAGCCAGATTTGGCAAAAAATACTCGATTTGGTTCTCGCTGCTAGCTTCGTTTTTTTAAGCTTCGCTTCGATTCAGATCGAGAGAAAACCAGAGAGGAGGGGATTCAGGCCGACGCATGCGGTGGGGGAGGAGAAGCCACGATGCCGCCAGCGGCACCGACCGACGCGATGCGGCCGGGGGGCCGACCCCATCAGACCCGTGCGTTCCATCCAAAGCTGGCAGGTCCATGAAGCGGGGCAACGATGCGGCCCTCAGCAGCAGTTGCGGCAGGGAGCGTGCCTCCCCTCGTCATTAATGGTAATGAACTGATAGGTCATTCTCGTTCGTGATTGATCTTGATGTCCTGAGTGAAGTCCGTGTTAATTTTTAGTTCCTACAAAGGAACAGTAGGTAGGTGAGAGAGCGGAGAGGAGAGCGGAGAGGAGAGCGCTCGCCCCCCACCACCGCCGTCTGCCACTCCAGCGGCGGCGTCCACCCAGCCCCGCGCCATCCACCGCTCTGGCCTCGGTGGCCACTCAGCTCTGGCCATGGACTCGCCTCCGGAGTCTTCCCAATCGCGTAGTTGGGCGGACTATTCCGATGAAGAAGATGACGCCTCGCCGCGG
Organism: Poa pratensis; assembly: GCA_947311845.1. Classification (NCBI taxonomy): domain Eukaryota; kingdom Viridiplantae; phylum Streptophyta; class Magnoliopsida; order Poales; family Poaceae; genus Poa; species Poa pratensis. The sequence goes on along the minus strand of CAMZMU010000052.1, from coordinate 78,405,887 downwards.
TCCTACTGCGAGGCCCTGCGGAGCGGCACCCCGCCGGTGGCCCGATCTCTTGCGCCGTCGCCTGCGTCGTCGCCAGCGCCGGTCTCCTCCAGGCAGCTTGTGCCGCTGCGAAGGGCTCGCTCCCCGCCGGCGCCCCAGGTCGCGGGACCCCGTCCGTGGCTCCATGGAGGTGGTGGAGGGCCAAAGCGCCGCCGTGGAGCACAGCTTCCCGCGCTGGTCATCCGCGACGACATGCCGCCGGACTTGGAGGGCTGCTGCTTCAACTGCGCCAAGCCGGGTCACATATCCCGCGACTGCACCAGCGACAAGGTCTGTCTGCACTGCAAGAACGAAGGGCACCTTGCTCGGGAGTGCCCGGAGCGGAAGCCGCCGGCGCCGGTGGGTGATTTGCGAGTTCGGCTGGGCCCCAGGGGCGTGGAGCAGGTGTAGGAGAGGCGAGGGCCGGTGCACGAGCGCCTCGGGGCTAGGGTCCCTCCCTCGCCGCAGGTCGGCGTCGAGTCCGTGGCGTCGCGCGCCGCCCCTTCGAGCCACCTCGGGAGCTGGCGTCGTTCCCCGCCGCCGGTGCCCCGCCAAGGCGCAGCGTGGGGCGTGGACCGCCGTGTTGCGCCCGGCCGTGGAGTGGAGAACTGTGGGCCGCACGAGCGGGCCGTGGAACGCCAAGGCGCGACGTTCGACGTAGACCTCCGTGGAGCGCCTGGTCGTGGAGTGGAACACTGTCGAGTGCAAGAGCATGCTGTGGATCGCCGAGGTGGCCAGGGCGGTGGGGGCGACCGCCGCAGCCAGTGCGGAGTTGAGTCGGACCGCTGGCGACCTCCGCGTGGGCGTGAGGACTTCCCTCCCCTCCGCACAGGCCGCAGCGAGGACGTGCCGGAGCCGCCGCGCTCTCCCTCGCCGGTGATTTCCTTCCCAGAGCAGCAGAGGGTGCCCAGGCCGGAGGGCCAAGGTCAGCGGCGCGAGGTGGTGATTCTGCCGCGCTTAGTGGAGGTCAACAGGGCGGAGGCCGCCCTCAGGTGGAGCTTGGTGGTGTTTGTCTCGGGCAGCCGACAGCGCGTCTCGCCGGAGGAAGTAGAGCACACCATCGTGGAAAGGTTCCCCAGTGCTGCGGATAGCTTATCGACCCACCGCTACTGCCACCGGACTTTCTGTTCGCATTCACTAGCAGGAGGGTCATGGAGGAGGTCACGGCAGGGTGCGTGGATGGCAGGGGCTTCACTTTGAGGTTCTCCCCATGGAACCGCCAGCTCCAGGCGGTGGGATGCGCCATGCGTTACAGAGTGGCGCTCGAGCTCATCGGCATCCCCGCGCACGCTTGGAAGCATGCCACGGCCACGACGCTCCTCGGATCGGCGGCGTGGATCGAGAACCTCGGTGCGGCAACGGCAAGCGGGGATGACATGCGGCAGTTCGAGCTCACCGCGTGGGTAGATGATTTGGAGCGCATTCCGCCGGAGAAGGAGCTGTGGATAGAGGAGCCGGACGACCTCATGGAAGAAGACGAAGGTCTCGTCTTGCCGGGCGAGGCACTAATGTCGCTCGAGAAGAACATGTTGAAGTACGTGATCAAAATTCGTCGGGTAAGGGCGACAGACATGAGAGGCTCCGCCCCTGACGACGGCGGCGATGGCAGCCCAGGCAGTGGGCTTGGTGGCGGCGCGGGGGACGGCCGTGATGCGAGGGGTTCAAGAGGGGATCCCCACTCAAGGGCGCGAGGTGGTCGTGACGGCGAGGCACGCACCGGGCCTCGCGGGCGTAGCAGGGACGCGAGCGCCGGGGATCGCTAGAGTTTCGGTGGCCGCAGACATGGGTTGGTTCTTCCAGAGGTGGAAGACGATGAAGACTCGAGCGGCCCCACGCCAAAAGCAGGTTCCCTGCGTGATCCGGTCCAGGACCAGGGGTGGGTCCCGCCTGGGGGGAGTTCTGACGAACGGTGGGATCCTATGCGGATGGAGACCGAGCTAGCCACTGTGGAGGCGCCACGTGGATCCGCCAGTTCCGGTCTTGGCCAGTCTCTGGGCCTGGTCAATAAAGAGCTGATGCGTGGAGTGAGAGACGTGGTTGAGGATGTAGAAAAAGCGCTGGTCTTCTCTGCATCCGGGATGGCTGCTAGTGGAGAGAGTGATCAGTTGGGTCCCATCCTGGCCTTGACCGCTGTGGATCTGCCACGTGGTGGAAAAGGAGAGGAGGAATCTGCAAAGATGCTGCTAGGATCAGGAAAAAAGCTGGTCTTCGCTGATCCTGCTTTTGGCGGTTGTGAAGAAAGTGGTCTTCGGCCCAGGCCAGCTGCTTTTTCACGTGGAGAGCAAGGCGCGGCAGAAATTCAAAATTTGAACATGCAGCCGATGGTTAGCGCGGTTGGCTCAGGCTGGGTGGATTTCGCTGCCAGAAGGCCACGTGGAGGTGATGAGCTGCTGCTCTCTTCTGCAAGGTTGCTGTCCCCTGCCAGTTGTGAGGGCTGCTCGCCGTGGACACCTGTGTCGAAGACTTGGCGTGAGGCCTCGCCAGTTTCGGTACTGTTGTGCTTCTCAGTCTCCCTCTCTGAAGGCAGCACGCAGGGTGGGCCGGGCCAGCAGTTGAGGCAGGCGCAGACCTGGGATGTTGATCAGACTACTCCGCCGGTGGACGGACCAGTGGCAACAGATGGACCTCTGGCTCAGGGCTTAGAGCAGCTGAGGGCGGGCTACGTGCGGCCCGTGGCACCAGTTCTTCATAGGCCGGTGAAGCGCAGTCATGCAAAGAGGATCCACTCTGGGCCAGTGCGGCGCAGCAGTCGGAACCGTGGGAAGTTTGCAGCAGGGACACCGGTGAAGCGCCAGCAGAGGGAGCTGATCACGCGTCTCCAGATTGCGAGGGAAGGCGAGACCATTGGCGACGAGGCATTGAACGCTTACCTGGACCTCTTCAGTCAGCCACTGCCGCAGTCACACATTGACGTGATCTTGAGCCTGTTCGGGTGGCTGCCTGAGGCGCTGCCGACGTCCGAGGACATGCCAGTGGATTGCCTAGTTTAGGCGTGGATTTGTTGTTTTCTATTTCGGTCGTGTAACCTGTAACCTGTAACCTGATTTAGACTTCCTTCTTCCGGAGCTATGTTGGATTTGGATCTTGTGATTGCCATTTGGAATGCGCGTGGATTAAACTCGGGGGCGCGTAGAGCGGTAATTTTCCAGGCTATGGCGGCAACTGGCGCCAAGATAGTCTGCCTTCAAGAGACTAAGATGGAGGTCATCTCATCTCAGATTGTCCGCGATTGTCTCGGGGTGGCCTTCAACGGATTCCTTTACTTGCCGGCCGTGGGCTCACGTGGAGGCATTTTGCTTGCGTGGCAGTCCGAGTTTGTCTCGGTCACTAACCCCCACATGACCAATAATGCGCTCACCGCTAGCATTTCGATTGGAGGAGGCCAGGCGTGGTGGTTCACAGGGGTTTATGGCCCTCAGGGCGTTGGTGCGAAGCAAGCCTTTCTTCAGGAGCTTCGCGATATTCGGGACCTCCATGCAGGGCCGTGGTTGGTGGCAGGAGATTTCAACCTCATCATCGACCCGAAGGACAAGAATCAAGGTGTCCTTCACCGTGCGATGATGGGCAGATTCCGGCGTACTCTGTCGCTGCTGGAACTAAAAGAGATCTATCTCAACGGGCGCAGATTCACTTGGTCCAATGAGCGTCAACAACCAACCATGGAGAAGCTGGATAGGGTCTTTTCGACCGTGGATTGGGAGGAGCGCTACCCAGATGCCTTCCTTACGGCGAACTCCTCCGGACCCTCTGACCACTGCCCCTTAGTGCTGAGCCTAGCCCCAGATCTGCAGATGGGGCGTAGATTCCAATTTCAGTCCTTCTGGACAAAGGCGGAGGGTTTTCAGGAGGTAGTTCAGGATGCTTGGTCGTCCGTGGAGCGAGAGATTAACCCCTTCAAAAGGTTGGACCTCAAGCTTCGAGCGACGGCCAAGAGCTTGGCAAGGTGGAGTAGCAAGCTCATCGGCAACGTCAAAATGCAGATTCTGATAGCCAATGAGGTAATCTTGCGACTAGACGTGGCCATGGAGACCCGACCCCTCTCACCGGCCGAGAGGGGGCTCAGAAAAGCCCTATAGGGGAAGCTACTTGGACTGGCCACTCTTGAGCGCTCCATGGCAAGGCATCGAGCGAGGGTTCTTTGGTTGCGAGAGGGCGATGCCTGTACGAGGTTCTTTCACATGCATGCAAGCCATAGACGGCGTTAGAATTTCATTGGCCACCTCATGGTCGATGGTGTCAGGAAGACTAAGCATGTGGATAAGGCTGAAGACGTGGATGATTTCTTTGATGACCTCCTCGGGACGGAGGTGGACCGGCCTTTTTCCTTCAACTTAGATTACTTGCAGCTGCCCACTGTGGACCTCTCCCACTTAGAGGTGGCCTTCTCAGAGGAGGAGGTGTGGAACGCCATCAGAAGTATGCCGCTTGACAAATGCCCGGGGCCGGATGGGTTCTCCAACAGATTCTTTGTGGCTTGTTGGGGATCATAAAAGTGGATGTCATGGAGGCGTTCTACTCCTTGTCTCGGCGTGATGCCCGTGGATTTAGCTCGGTCAACCAGGCATTGATCACCTTGCTTCCCAAGAGAGCGGGCGCTGAGGAAGTTCGAGAGTTTCGCCCTATCAGCTTGATACATGGGTTCGCCAAATTAGTGGCAAAGGTAGTGGCCTGCAGAGTCGCCCCCTCCATGCCGCAGCTGGTGGGAGCGCACCAAAGTGCCTTTGTGCGTGGACGGTGTCTACATGATAATTTCATGATGGTTCAGTGTACGGCGCGCAAGCTTCATAGCTCGAATATTCCAGCCGTCCTCTTGAAGCTCGACATCACGAAGGCATTTGATGCAGTCAGTTGGGCCTTCCTCCTAGAGGTGCGAGGAATATGGGGTTTGGAGATCTTTTGCTCGCAACCATCTATGCCCTCCTGTCGTCAGCTTCCACTAGGGTGCTTCTCAATGGTCATCCTGGTGGAATGATTTTCAACAGGCGTGGATTAAGGCAGGGGGACCCGCTCTCGCCTCAGTTGTTCATTCTGATCATGGAGGTTCTGCATCTGTTGATTGAGAGGGCTACGGCCTATGGATTGTTGTCGCCTTTGGCTGGCACGGGTCTCAGGTACCGCACGTCCATCTATGTTGATGACGTGGTGACCTTCCTCCGCCCCCTAGATAGGGATCTCAGGGTTTTCGCTCGACTTCTGGATGATTTTGGCTTGGTGTCCGGGCTGAGGGCAAACTTGGAGAAGTGCTCGGCGCACCTGATCCGTTGTGGCGACGCCGAGGCGGCGTTGGTAGCTCGAGAGTTGCGTTGTCCGCTGTTGCCATTCCCGCTGCGCTACCTGGGGCTACCGCTTTCCCTCCGGAAGCTGACGCCCGCTCAGCTCCAGTATCTGGTGTACAATGTGGCTAACCATCTTCCTAGGTGGCGCGTCGGGCTGCTCAACCGTGGAGGGCGTCTTGAGATTGTTAAGACCACACTCTCTTCGATCTCTATTTTTGCCATGATGTCTCTTGACTTGTCTGTGGACCTTGGTGGCGATTGAGAAGATCATTCGCAGCTTTCTCTGGGTTGGGCGCAAGGACGCCCGTGGAGGTCACTGTCTGGTGGCGTGGAAGAGGGTTTGCATGCCCAAGCATTTAGGGGGTCTTGGGATTCCCAACCCGTGACTGATGAACCGCGCTCTCAGGGCTAGGTGGCTCTGGCTTAGCAGGACGGACAGCTCCAAGCCCTGGAGTGAGTTCAACATCCAAGTCCCCCGTGTGGTGCAGAAGTTGTTTGAGGCAGCCACCACATAAGTTGTGGGTGACGGTGCTTCCACCTTTTTCTGGACAGACAGGTGGCTGCCTGGGGGGCGTGTAAAAGATCTGGCTCCGAACCTCTTCTTGAAAGTGCCGAAGACCGCGCGATGCACCCGCGAGTCAGAGAGGGGCTCGCAGGTGGATGGTTGGACGACGTCTCGCCTGACTTGGATGCACGAGAGATCCGCGAGTTGCTGTCCTTAGCTGACAGCGTGGCAGGTTTCACCCTGACTGAGGGGGTCGTGGATGAGTTCAAGTTGAACTGGGAGGGCAGCAGCAAATTCAGCTCGCTCGGCCTACAGAGGATTCTTTGAGGGCCAGATCGGGTTGGCCGGGGCACAACAGGTTTGGAGCTCCCGAGCTCCAAATAAATGCAAGTTCTTCCTCTGGCTAGCGCTCAAGAACAGATGCTGGACTGCAGACCGCTTTTGGGCGGAGAGGGCTTCCTAGCCGAATGCTTGCCCGCTGTGCGACCAAGTGGAAGAAGACATAAATCACCTTCTCCTTGGTTGTGTCCTCTCTAGAGAGGTGTGGCACTCCTTCCTGAGCAGATGGGGTAGAGTGGTTTGGGTCCCTGACCACGACGATCGTCTAGTGGATTGGCTTCCGGCCAAGGCGCCGGGAGGTAACGACGAGAAGGACTTGTGGACGGCGATCAACTTGATCTGCTGGTGCTTGTGGAGACATAGGAATGGAGTGGTCTTTGAAGGCCACACTCCCTCGTCAGCGACTGCCATCAGGATGGTAGTAGCCGAGGCTGACCTGTGGAGGGCAGCGAGAATGTTTAGGGGTAGCTTAGGACCCGTAGACAGGTGGAGGGTTGGCGAGTGATCTCTTTATTTTTTTCTGTTGGTGGATTGACGTTTACGGCGCATGTGCCGAAACGCGTTGTAAACGGCCGCTTGGCCTCTCCTTCTTGAAACCGATGCGTCCAAGCGGACGTATCCTTAAAGTTCCTACAAACCCCCTAATGGCAGCCATCGTGCGCAAATCGCCGGCGGCGAGTGATGATGGTACGTTACTATACTGGCTTTGCTGCCCTATATAATATGTCGCCCCAATTCTCTCCATACCACTTCCACTCGAGCATGGCTTGCAGGTCCAGTAGTGTACTAGGTTGATTATCTGTCCTGCGAAATCCCCATTTTCTCAACATAGGAATTGTTACCGTTTCTGAATTCCAAAATCCATTTTTTGCAGGTCGTGTTCATCCTGGTTAGGCTCTTTATCTTGTGGTTTGCTCGAATTTAATAGTCTGTGGAATTCTTCGCCTAGGTATTTGCAATGGCTCCCGGCCAGGGCAGTTCCTAGATTACATCATCTATTTCCTGCATATTATACGTCCTGCTTACAATGTTTGAAATTGCTAAACCTATATTCATGTCGTTTCCATTATTTTAATTTGCTCATAGACATAGCAAGATAACTATTTCCTTCATATTATACGTCCTGGTTTCCGTCTCGACGGGATGGCATAGCAGATGGCGTCGATCTTGGATGAAGCAATCGGAGGCAGCGGCATTGTGACTGATGTGGTCCAGAATGGTATAGCCGTATAGGCATGGGATGCCGACGAGCTTGGTGGACTTCATCGATGAAGCCCTTCACCGACCTCGAGCATCGGCCACCGGCCACCGCCACAACTAATCGGTTCACCTGATGCTGGCAACAGTGGCACCGTCGTGCTCATGAACGCTTCCGCCAAAGGCGCCGTTGCACTTCTGTTCTACCTCCACTGTAGTCATCACCGTCATCCTCATGAACGCTGCCGTAAAAGTCATTGTTTTGCGACACGTACGTCCGTAGGCTGGATCCCGTAACAATCCGTCCGTAGGTGTAGGATTATTGCAAAAGTCACGTTCTTCCCATTATGTGCGAGCAGGAGCACAAGAATGGTCAGTCCTCTGACCACTGCCCATCCTGTTGAGGTCCATGAGTAGTAGCAGCATGGCGCAAACTGGATGTCGACCTAGAAAACCTAAAGAAGGTAGGTTTCATATTATCCATTTCAGTAAGTCATCTGATTTGCAAATCGTTGATTTTTTCAGTTTTGACAGAAGGTTCAGTCCGGTCAACTCTTCCATGTCTACATTGAGAAATATGAAACTGTTATGTTCCTACAAAAAGGGTGGATATAACATTTCATGTCTAATTCGTACAACTTTTCTCTGTTGCAGGGATGTGTAGATATTCTGTAATCTTTATAGAAAGCTTTTCACATCATGGACACTTTCTGTTCTTTGCCTGTGGCTCCTGAACCCATTCACTAAGCACATACATATACATTCTTAAATACCCTGCGCTATTCTCCAGCCCGTTGAATACATGGTTAGGAACTAGCTACTGATCATACAATTTAATTTATCTCAAATACCATGTCTAGATACTTTAGGAACCGGTATATTGGACTAATTTGAATTGTTTGGTCCATTTTTGTTATTTCAACAGAAAAATGAAGATTGCACATTATGGGCAGTCATGAAGTGCTGATATAGCGGAGGATTTACGCTATGATGGTATGTTTCCTCTTTGATATTTGCATACTCATCTTTTGTTGTGAGATTTGAGCCGGTAGAAAAAATAGATCAACATCTCAGTTTTTGCCTAGAGATTTTCTATTGTTCAGAGTGCTTTAAGTTTCCAGTCTGTGTAGCTTAGTCATGTTAAGATCTGTCAGAAACCTAATAGGCTTTTAATGTCTGTGTAGCGAAGTCATGTTCGAGACAGTTTGAGATGATACTGCGTCAATCCTTCCTACGCAAAGGCGAGTAATGTTTAGTCCTCACCTGTTGAGTTTGTCACAGACCCACAGCAAATGATATGCCTAATGTTTTATCATGAAAATAGAAAGAGTTTATAAATTATGTTGTATATGAGGCTTTAGATTGGAATATATTGTGTTTCTTTCTTTGTAGTTTGTGGCAGAGAGGAAGTTGAGTAGAAGGTACGGGTGGGTCAGATTTGATGTCACTGAAGATCCAAATAAGTGTCATTAGTAATCATGATTTAAATGATTTCTCAAGAGCAAAAAGGCAAAACAATGTTCATTTAACATGTATGATGTATCATATGATTATGTTCAAGTTTTCACACACACACATCCATGATGAATCTAGAACCAGGTGTATAGGTGTTGTTCATTGTCAACTGATGTACATTTACACATTTATCTTTGATTGATGGATCTTTTATGAATTGATGGAACGTAGCCCCCCCGCCCCCAATAATCAGCAAATATACTGAATTCAACTACTTCAGTAACAAAATTATGTAGATTTAGTCGTGCAAATTTAACTTTCATGTTTTGTTTCACTCATATATTAACAAAATTCTTATGTTCCTATTAACTGGTGAGGTAACAAGGTTCATCTTGGTTCCAACTCCCATGTGGTTTAGTAATTCGCAAAATGTTATCAAAATATAGTTATTCTATCCCTAACAATCTATTTATTTTTTGGACGGGCGTGGCAACGCGCGCCTAAATGATCTAGTGAACTTGGAATTCGAGAGTGGGATCTTACTCCTCCTGACAATGGGGAGATACGCTCTAGGTCCTCTCAGTCTTGCGATATCATCCAATCGTGTGGCTAGACACATCATGATATTAGTCACGAGGATATCAGAATACGAAATGAGAACATGAGTGGTATTGGTACGAGCATAACATAACATTTCCTATGATATCCATGGAGCTATTATGAGACAACAAGCACTATCTCCCAGGGTGACTTCATATATAGTGCTTAAAGAGTTTAATCAGGAGGATGCTGACATATCACCTTGGGTATTACTAGTATCGTGAAGTAAAGGGATTAGCAATAGGAGTAACGAAAGGTTCGCTCGATGTATTCGTGTATGCATGGGAACCATCATGGGCGTCCACGACAAAGCTGATGGTTATTGACAGAAGGTGTTCTGGGCATGTCGTTGTATTACCGAACCTACTGGGTCACATGTTTTAAGGTGCTTTAATCTTTGTCTTATAGAAATTATGTGTGGTAGATAGATTTGAGAGACACCGGAAACATGGCGATGCTATTGGTAAAACTGTGAAAGAGTGTTTTAGACAATTCTGGACGGGCATATGATGTCGGAGAGATCTCGGAAGTGTTCTGAGATTTTTATAAGCGGGCGTGGTGGTGGATAGCAGTGGAGGGATCGTACATTTAATCTTGTACGCGGGAGCGGGGAATCGACGACATTAGCTCCTCCAGTCTTGGTCGTGAGTATCTTTGTCATGATTCATCAACATCTACAGCAACATCGTCTTCCACTAAAGGTGCTGGTGATGACTAGATCTAATATAGTAATTGTGTCGAGGGTTGTTACCATGGGTATCTATTAGCTCAGGTTCGTCATCAAATAGATGATCGTCGAAACGATCATAGAGATTATGAAGATATGGAGACGTTGGGGTTGTCGAGGAACAAGATTGAAACGAGAGAGTTTATCTAGGTTCAGCCCCTTTAGAAGAGGTAAAGATCTACTCCTGTTTGGGTGTATAGTGTCGGGGGCTTTCCTCTCTCGTTTGTTTGTTTTGCATAATGCAACCCAACGGTCTTCCTTCCTCTCGTTAGGTTTGTTGTCTTTTTTTGCGAAACGCAGTACAAACACACATACGCTCACAAACACGTGCACACACTCACCCCTATGAATGCACGCACGCACACACTACCCCTATGAGCACCTCCAAAGTACCGAGCCGGCGGGTCGTGTCTTGAGATTGACGAAGTCACCACAGGCGTCTCGCTGTCGACGGGAATGTCGCCTCCCACTGAAGAATATTCCGCTTAAATGAGAAATACCAGCGTCAAACCCGGGTTTGAACTCTGGTGGGATGGGGGTACAACCACCCTCCTAAACATTTTGCCACATGCAAGTTCTCAGGTTTGTTGACTTTTGAGGTGTCCTTTCGAACAGATTTAGTTCTCTCCCCCATGTATTGGAATATTTACCATAATTATTCTAGCACTTATCACATCCTAGGCGAAGAAGCGCTGCTGAACTTGTGGAGATGTACGTGTATGGAATCTCAAAGGGATTATACTTTTGATCCTATTCGAGCGGGACACTAACGTTGGAGAATTGGAATCGGGAACTGGTGACATCCTCACTGCTAAGTTTAATCGTGAAGATATTCAATAGGCTTCATCAACACATATTTCCTCTACATGGTGTTGGTATGAACCAAGATCTAGATATGCTCGTTTGCTTGTAACTTCATAGATAGATCTTGGCTGTTACATGTAAGGCGATTTTTTTTCATGTGCGTAACCCTGCATGGTTGTATAGCGCACTTCGTCTTTTCTTTTCCAGGACAATGATTTGTTCCTCATATCACTTTCGTTGGATCTCTTGGCTCCGAACAATGCCATTCCGGTTGTTCCTCAACAAACGTTTTTGTGGCTCCAAGGTTTCAGAGGTCTAGAGACAGTATTGAGATTTGCACACGACACTCTGTCGAGGGTCGTTCTCGGCAAAATTCCATGGTTAGGCACATAGGGTTGATTCGGGAGAGAGATTTGGTGGAGCTAATAGTTCCTACGGCTGACAAGCAAGATTTAACCAGGTTCAGGGCCCTCGAGTGAAGGTAAAACCCCTACGTCATGCTTGTCTGTTTATTGATGGATGTGAACAATAGGCCTGCAAGGGTTCCCGGCGAGATGTCGATCTCGCTAGGGTTTGATGGCTAAAGAATTGCGTGTCCTTGATCGGCGACCCTCCCAACCTTTATATAGGAGGCTGGGTCTCACGAAATCGTAACCGACTAGGATTATAGGTATGGAAAGTATGAACCGGCCTAATATACGCTTGACTTGGAGAGCACTCCTTCCTTGCGGGCCTCCGATGTCAGTGTCGGTCTCGATCCCTTGATGGGCCTTCACTCGAGTCCTTGTCCAGTACGTGCACCAGGTATTCTCATAGTGGGGTATCCTTAGGGTAGACCCAAGTCACCCCCATTGGATAGTGAAGGAGAAAGACAACGTCGATTTCACTCATGGACCTTTTTTTGTAACTTTATATTCAAGATATTTTTTGTAAGGGTTGGTTGAGTTTTATATATGGACTTTGGCCTCCTGCAAAATAAATAAATAAATAACCACCGTCCCAACTAGTAGATTACTATGACATAGGATAATCATGGCGACCACAATTTATGGATGTATATCTGACGAGGGTGTAACATGACCATTTTGAACACAAGGAATTTGTCTAGGTTGTCGAATGAAAATAACAGGATGGCCGGCGATGCTAGACTCGTGCTTTATAGTAGTATTGTAACATGATGCAAACAGGTTGTAGGAATTTGAATATAAAAAAAAAGTATGAGACAAAAGAGAAACAAACTGGATATTCATAGTGAGGTGCAACACTGAATATCCCCTTGTTTTTTTGAAAACTTGATTTTGAAGTTTTAAATATTCCGGAACTGAATGTAGTCAACTGTGAACACTACGACCATGCAAAGTTTCAATATGAAATACCTCGTATTCTGGCTAAACAAAAATGACAAATCAAACAAATTTTGGAAGATTCAAAATTTGCACGGTTCACACCCTAGCTACACAATTGTCATTACTGTTGAGGCTAGGATACATGGTATTTCGTATTGGAAATTTCACACGCAGGTAGAACAAAGTATTTACGACATCATGATATTTTATTGATTTTTTTAGAACTTTTCAATTGTTTCAAAAAGGGCTACCTAAATCCTGGGAGCCATATCAACGCACTTAGTACAGCACAGGCTACAAAAACTTGCCCTTACAACATACTCCTGGGAGTATTAACTTGACATTGAAATTGATATACTATACATATACCTAATAATAAAAGCATTAAGTTTTCTTCTCGTACGTCGTTGAAAATACCCCTAAAGTTGATGAAAATTACCCACCACTGGTTTGGTCCGTTGCCGTCGTGCCGTCGTGCCGATCGTATTCAAATTGTGCTCCGGATCGAACACGTAAACACTCACGTCGCCCGTGTATGAAAAGAACTCCACGTCACTCTGGTTAATCGAGAAGACGAGATCCACCACGACAAAAGCTACCCGATATATATTTGCCTTTACCCACGACCACGAGGCCAAGACCATCGATCGAACTAGCTAAGAAGTAAGGGAGCATATGCCGTGGTCGCGAGAGCGATCACGATCGGGAAGAAGTGGAGGCCCGTGATCTATCGACCGCTAGGCGAGATCAACGATCGAACCCCCGACGCTCTCCACGTCGCGGTTAGACTCGGCTACAGTATCTCGCCGGTACGACCGTCGTCGTCTTCCTTTGGCATCAGTTGACCCACCTTGTTGGTGGCATACGCGTCGGCATCTTGGCTGTTGATTACCCCCAAGAGCAGGGGATCACTGTAGCACCTCTCAATGTGGAAGTAAGGTATCGATCCGCTGGAGGAAGAAGGAAAAGTTATCTATTCCCTACAACTAAAGTGTCACAAGTTTTAGTTGATTATGCACCAAACAAGTTTAAAGAACAAGGTGGTTGATTTAATGGATGGATGTTTAATGTATCAAAACAAGAATGTAAAAGTGTCCCAATCATCTTCAATGCAAGAGGACAAGACAAAGGTTTTCTATTATAGGAACAATGAATATGGGTTCGTGGACTTACTTAATCCTCTCTCTTATCTACAGTGGTTATCATGTTATAGATAAAGTACACACAATTGTCATGTTTTAATGGTAGCTTTTATAACGGCTATATGTCTTAAAACACATAGTTGAAAGAAGTACTCATTTGTGTTGCTAGGTCACCCTCGTAAGGCTAGCGTGGTTGCTGTCACTCTCACATCATACTCTTCCTTTTACCCCTAGATAAAGGATGTTGGGTGGTACTGTGTCACTCAATACCTATGCCGTGTGATGCATGTAAAATGCATACATGAACTTTGCACTATATCACTTATATTCCAATCATATTTGCATCATATAAGGGTTATACCACTGTTATTTATTGATTTTAGGAAATAAAATAATTGTTTCCTATTTTTATGGAATTAACCCTGCGCAGGCAGATAACCCTATTTCTTTCCTTTTATGTTTCAGACACCTAAACGACGTCCAAATGACCTGGAAAAATACAGGCGTCAATATTTTGAAAGGAGGAAGACTTGGGAGCAAAGGAAGCAAACAAACGGAGACCGGAGGGCCTAAAGAGGGTGGCCCACGCGGCCACTGTACTGGCCGCGTGGGCCACACCAACTTGGGCCTCGGGGCTCCGAAAAACGCCTATAAAAAAAGTCCCACGGCGTTCTCGAAAACAAGCGCCGCCACAAGACGGAAACACGAAAACGAAGATCTGGAGCTGCAGATTGGAGGGGGAAAACTCTGGCGGGGCGCTGCCGGCGTGGTCTCCATCATCTCCATCGACATCTCCACCATCTCCATGATGAAGAGGGAGTAGTCCACCTCTGGACTATGGGTTTGTGGAAGTAACTTATGTATCTCTCCTCTCTTTGAGCTTCACTAATTAGTACCCTATGAGCTGCTGAACATGATTACGGTCATATATGTAATTCCTATGTGGTGGATCTTTTTGTGAGTTAATATATGTTGAGATTGCAAATGTTTGTTTCAGTTATGAATATAGATGCATATTTATTATGATCAAGCATGTTTATGAGGGCGTGTGTGGGGTGACGTGTGCATTAGTTGGAGTAACGGGGGGTGGTGAGTGCGGTAAGTTGACAACTGTAATATCATGATCCACTTGGGTGTTTTACCTTACTTTGTTGCATCACTAGGGATAAACAAAAATACCATGCTACAAGGGTTGAGGGTGACCAAGCTTCTTCATGTGACTAGATCTAGCATGTTCTTATTTTCACTTCATGTCATGATACTTAAATCTATACTCTGAGTTATCTTAATTATTAAGGTGTTATGATTTGGTTCGCATCTTGGTGGAGTATAAGTGAGATTATAACCAAAAGATCTCTATGTTAGGATGTGATGCCCATATAATTAGTAACTTGATATCAAACTTTGTGTTGCAATCTCATATGTCAACTCTATGTGTCCATTGTCTGCCACACAATTAAAAGAGAGAGTGCATTTGTGAAACCATGAACCCCGGTCCATTTTTAATCATAAGAAACACCTTTCCAACCACTTTTATCACTTTTCCATTTTCTGCAATTATTAAATCCGAAAATACAAAAAAACTTTCCATCTTGCATTCATCATAAAAAAACCAAAAATATCATTTATCATTGTTATCATCATCCTTGCACATTCATTCACCACCATTGCATATTTATTTCTTGTTTGCATTGCATAATTATCTTCATATCATTCATACACCTTGTGCTTGACAACCACAAGTGAGGTTGAGGACCAAAACAATTAACCTTGTTTTGTAGGTGACCAAAAGAAGGATAGGAAGATAAATCTTTCACTACTGATTCCCCGAGAGTTCGATATTAAACCCTCGAGTCACGCTCGTGTGGAAAACACGTCTTCCACTTACTACACACTCTGCACTTGGAGTCTGAAAGGGCATGGTGCCCTCATGTGTGGTTTTGGTAATTAATGACAATCCCTATGGACTAATGGTTGCATTGAGTTTTACTTGTAGTGTTTGTCCATAGACCATGCTTGAACTCCATATGTTGGATTCAAGGTTGATGCCATGAATATATTGATATAATGAAGTATTTGGCATCAAGATCATCGAGTTGAGCATATTGCAAGTATGTCTTAAAGAAAAGAATTATGTGATCATTCATGGTTATCTTCAAGACATCATCTATTGAAAAGAGAAGAAAAGATACAAGGTTGATCAAGTATTGATCAACACACAAAGCTACAAGATTTACCAAGTGGGATCATGTATCTCTTGGTATGGTAAGCAATTGTCCATATAGCTTTGTGAACTAACCCATGATATGTGTGTAGCATTTCTATGTGTGGTTAGGTATCTTTCTATGGGCTTGCATCAAATAAAGATTTCATATGGCCCATGATCGATGACGTCAAGTGGTGATCGTCATCAATGTTGAGAAGCGCAAGTTCAAGAGGAGCATCTCGAAGAAATCCTAGGCTTGAAGCTTGCCACCCATTTAGAGATAATGTTCATGTGAAGATGTGCCTAAGAGAGACTCTCCATAGTGGAGTATGGGGGAGCAATGTTTGAGTCTTCACCAAGCGAAGCGCAATCAAGAAAGGTGGTCCACTTGAAGAGATCAAGATCGACGTCATCTAGCTCAAGTGGAATGCGCAAGGCAAAGGTATGATAGGGTTTCTATTTTACCGGTCTCGTGGTACTAGCTGGGAGACCGGGTTATAGGATAGATACCGTACTATCAAGAGGGGCTCTCGATTGAGCTTTAGCGTATTAGTTGGAGAGAGCTCAAACCTTTGCATACTTGCCTTCATCATCTTTCTTGGTTCTTATTTGGATTTTCTCCTTGTTGGGTTTTGGTGCTTGTTGTGATCTTCATGACAAGCCCAAGTTCTCCGAAAACGGATTTTGTATGGAAAACTTGTTGCGTTTTCTGGTTGGAAATATTATCGGTCCACCTTCGAGATAGGGTCCACACCTTCCCATGTGTGGTATCCCCTCTATATTTGTGACCCTTAATATTTCCACTTTTTGTAGTAAAGCTCTTGTCGCTACCTTTCCAACAGAATTGGAATCATCTCGTTTGGAGCTTCCTTGCAAAAGTTATTGCGGTTCTCCTTTCCTGGTTCTGCAGTTTCTTCTTTGGCCGGTAGTACCGACCCTCGCCCGGTACTACCGGGTGACCCCTTGCGGAACTACCGCGGGCAGTACCGGGCCCAGTACCGCATCTCCGGATGGCTCTCTGCATCTCGAAGTTTTAACCCGGTAGTTGCCCCGGTAGTGGCGCGGTACTACCGGGAAGGGAGCACTACTGGGCCAGGTGGTCCGGTACTACCGTTGCGCGCCGAGTCAGGGAGCGCTGACTAGTCTTCGTTCTTCCTCGAGTCAACGTGGCTCGGTACTACCGGGATCGGCCCGGTACTACCGCTGCGGCCTTTTTCGTCTGCAACAGGCAGATTCTTGAGAGGACCTTTTTAAGGGGGTTTCTTCCCCAACGGTTCTCTCATCCCTTGAGCTAGCTTTTCCCCTCTCTCTCCTCCATTGTTGACCTTTGGAAAAGCTTGCCTTCCTCTCAATCCCTCCCATGATTCTTGCATATCTTTGAGGGAATTTGAGAGGAGATCAAGATCTACATATTCATCCAATCCATTCCTCCTCTAAGTGAGGGGAACCTAGTAGATCGTGATCTTGAAGTTCCATTTGTTGAGTTCTTGTTCTTCCTCTCTTCTCCCCCCACAAGCATTAGTTGCTTTTGGTGGGATTTGGGAGTGAAGGATTTGACCACTTCTAGTGGTCTTGCCTTCTTGCATCGGTTGCATCGGTTTGAGTTCTCCACGGTGATACGTGGAAATCGAAGTTGAGAAGCTTGTTACTCTTGGGTATTTGGGGTGCCCTAGAGCTTGTCCTCTTGGGTACTTGTAGTGCCCTAGACGGTCCTTGTTGATCTCGGAGTTTTGGTGGCTCGCGGGATAGTTGGGAGCCTCCAATTAAGTTGTGGAGTCGCGCCCCAACCTTGTGATTCTTGTGGCTTTGGGAGCCGCGGGAATTCGGTGAGAGCCTTCAATTAAGTTGTGGAGTGTGCCTCATCCTTGTACGGGTTCGGTGACCACCCTCAAGTGTCCCATAGTGGTTCGTGGCACTCCACATTGGTGGAGGCACGAAGGAGATTACAGTGTGCCATTTGACGGCTATTCGGGGATCACTTTGTGACTCCGCACCGCTCCAACGGAGACGTAGCTTCCATTGGGAAGTGAACTTCGGGATAAATCATCGTCTCCAAGTGCCTCGGTATTTCTATACCCGAGCTTCTTACTTATGCTATTTACTTTGTGATAGCCATCGAGCTTGAAGTAATATATCTTGCTATCACATATTTGCTTATCTTGTCTAGCATAAGTTGTTGGTGCACATAGGTTAACCTAGCTTGTTTTGGTTTCGTGCTTGATAAATTAAATGCTAGTTTTATTCCGCATTTATTCAAGCCTAAACCGCAAAGAATTTTAATCGCCTATTCACCCCCCCTCTAGGCGACATCCGTGTCCTTTCAGAGTCTCAACCTAACCCATTTACTTTTGACGCAGGTAACTACGCACCGGAGATCAAGACTGTTTTCTGGCGCCGTTGCCGGGGAATCATAGCTGAAAAGATTTATCCAAGGAGCTCCTGCACTAGTCCTGTTTTCTAGCGCCGGATTCATCACAACAAAGTCAACTTCATCACCAACTTGTGCTAACACCTAAGCTTGGGGAGGTTGCACCTAAGTGAGCATCATCTTATCCATCTTTACCTTCAAAGCAATTTATTTGTTTTGTATTGTCTTGTATAATATGTGTGTTAAAGTATGGAGAAACTTTCTGGAATGGCTATGGGTGATGATTTTTAAAAAGTATGACGCCTACTCTGAATATCAATCAACCAAAGAGGGAAATAGAGTGGGTAAATTGCTTAAAGCTCTTCACAAAATAGCTATTCAGTTTTGTGACTTACATGGTATAACTTGTTGCAATAGAAGAGTTGTTAAACATTACCATTATCAATGCACATATAATAGTGATCCTATAATTGTTGTTATCGTGAAGATGAATGTTTATGCCCTGATATAAAACAAGTTGAGAAATATATTGCTTATGTTGGAGCCATGAGATATACTCTCTTCTTGAGAAATTTCTTACAACCAGTCATGTAGCTCGTGAAATGAAAGGGCAAGTTTCTATTATTCTCCAAATTTGCAAAAAAGAATTTAGTGATAATGTTTATGTTAAAGAAAGAATTCTTGCTGCCACGAAAAGCACTAATATTTTGCAGGAAGAGGAAGTACGTGAAGAGGAGATTGAAATGGATGTGTTACAACCTAAGCTCATAGTAACACTCGAACTCAAAAATCTTTTGTTATTTATGAGAACCCATGTTATGATGAGTGTGAAACTGATAATTTTATGGTCCTATATGATAACCCATGCTATTATGATGAAACCAATAATGCTCCTTCACTTTTTAATAATGCTACTAGTGAACTTATGGATGATAATGAGGAGCGTTACTTAAATGTGCTATATGATAATGCTTTAGATGATGGGCCTATGCTTATTGATAATCCTACATGTTTGGAAGTTACTAAATTATGTGAGGAGAAAAATGATATATTGTTGTTTATGATAGTACTCTTACTCATATGAGTCCTGCTATGTTCTTGAATTCTCCTAACTACACCATAGAGGAGAAATTTGCTTATGTTGAGAAATACTTATGTGGTTTGCAACTATCTCTAATTCCAAATATATGTTGCAGCCATGATTTTAAACTTGATATTGATCTTAATAACTATTTTGAAAGAGGGAAGCATGCTAATGAATTCCAAAATAAATTTAATGCTCCTCTTTATGTGCCTAAATTATCTAAGTTGGAAGATTCTATTGGTTATATGGTTGAATACACTTCTACTACTTGCAACTATTATGAAAGAGGAGGTGATAAGGGCCCTCTCTAATTATATGTTGCAAATAACTATTGTTAAAATGCATTGGAAAACTTCTATTTATTGTGATTCATTCATATACAAAATGCCAATGCATAAAAAGAAAGTTAGACTTCGTTGTTATTACTTTTGTATTTTGTTTTTCTCTCTACTAGGGTTCAACTTGACTATTATTTTGATAGGTTTGAGAGCACCATGGGACCCTGGTATTATTCAAGAACACTTCCCAAGAAAGAGGGGAACATCAAAGTTCAAGCTCCCTCATGAGCTTCATCTTCAATAAACAACAAGTAAGAAGCCTAGCTATATGGCTATAAAGAAAGCGCTTTGCGGGAGGCAACCCGATTATTTTTATGTGTGATTTTCTTTGTGTCCTCTTGCTGTATCAAGAGAGTTTGTTTTTTGTTTAGTTTCTGGAGTTTTTAATAAAGTGCCAAGTTTTACCCATTTTGGTCTTGAAAAGTTGCTTATAGCGTTCGGAGATTTTTTTCCTGCACGAATCTGTGCACGGTATGATTTTTACTTCTTATTCTGTAACTCCGAATGAGCTCATATTTTAACTGTAGTTGCAATTTTTCATCCTATGTATGCATGAATTTTTGCAGAATTTTTCGGAAAAGTTTGGTAGGGTAGAAAAATACGTTTTGCTGCTGCTGTTTTTCTGGACAGATTCTGTCTCATTTTGTTTTATGCTTGTTTTGAACTTTTATCTTGAATCTTTTTGATTCAAATGAGTTTATGAGTAGGCATACAACATAATATACTTTCTGGACATTCATATGATGTTTTTTTTGAGGATTATATGCAGCAAGAAACCTATTTGTTTATTACTACTAATGCACCCCACAGAAAAGAAAATGGAGAAACGGTGTTTTGAAGTTTTTTCAGAGGGATTGGAGGAGATGCACCAAGAGTTATCCAAGGATGGTGAAGACCATAAGCTTGGGGATGTGAAGACAACCCCACTGGACCTACACACTCTCGGTTTGCACACGTCTAACTTCTGTTTTTCGATCGAAACACTTTATCGCATAAACTTGGGGCGTGTTTTTGTTTGTTTTTGGTTTGTTTGTTATTTTGTGAGACCACCACATTATCATTTATATGAGAAAGAGCTACTGGAAATATGGGTCGAAATATGTTGGATGCTTTTATCATATTTGGAAAAGGGATGTTTGAGTTGATTTTTAATGATACATATAGTTGCATGATTTATGAGCTTGTTTATGAGTAATTGATACGTCCAAAACGTATCTACTTTCCCGAACATTTTTGCTGTTGTTTTGCCTCTAATTTGTGTGTTTTGAATATAACTAACACAGACTAACGCTGTTTTCAGCAGAATTGCCCTGGTGTCTTATTTTTGTGCAGAAAATCAACTTTCGAGAAAATCCGTGGAAATAATTGCAAAGCCCCTATTTTACCAAGAGACCCACGGAGCCAGAAGAGCAGACGGAGGGGGGCAGCGAGCCGCCCTCCCCACATGGCGGCGCGGTGGGCCCTTGGCCGCGCCACCGTATGGGGAGGCCGACTCGGCCACGTCCCCAAGCCCCACCCTGGAGTACTTAATCCCCTCAACCTAAAAACACCAGGAGGTTCGACCACAATTCCAGAAAACCTCCAGAGCACCGCTGCCATCGAAAACTGTGGGGACCCCAGACCGGCAGTCTGAGACCTCCAGTATGCATACATTCACGATCCCAAGATCAACAGTCGTGAACAACATACTTAAGTTGGTACACAGATTACATCATCCATTACACGAATACTTAAGGTCTTACACAAAGGGGGCACATGACCACGCCTTATTCAACAGCCACGCAGGGCCGACAAACTACTCATAACACAGCGGAAGACATTAACACACAACGTGATAGAGCCCAAGTCATGCCTTGACTACCTACAGGCAACTGACTGGGAGACGTTCCTAGTTCGCACAGACGTCGACGAACTCTCGATCTTCCGCATACTCCTCATCTTCGACGTAGTCTTCTCAATGAAAATCTGGACATTGGAATATCCAGGGCACAGCCATGAGTACAATTATGTACTCGCAAGACATCCCGAATGAATTTTATAAATGCGAGTATGCTTATATGGTGGAATAGGTAGGCTGTAATTAGGGTTCACTACCCATGATGGATGAAAGATTCATCATGGTTGATTAACATCTCTATATCTTTATTGAAAAAGATACTTCAAAAGATAAGTTTTCGCAAAGAATATTGAAGAGAAGAGCAGATTTTTTCTTTGCAAAACTTCTTGGAAAACACTCATCAGGTTTCCATCATCAGCACCTCCCAGGTACTTAATCCGCCTTTCCAGTACCTCCCAGGTACACTCCTTTCCAAAACCTCCTTTTTAAAAACATCGACACAATGCTAGACGACATTGACCATTCAGCTGTCCATGACCGCGGACGCGGCTATTCGAATAGTTTTGACTCTGCAGAGTTTGTACACTTTCACCACACCATCCGGTACATCTGCCGTGAACACCACGGACTGCCCACAGTATGCGAACATCAGATAACCGATCATAACTTCCACTATGTCTATGCTAGTATGCGATTACCTCTTCAGTGGGTTTGTTCTCCCCGGCACCGAGTGAGCTAGCCGTATCGATCCGGTTGCCCCTAGACATCACACCGCCATGGCAGGAGACCCACTGTTGCTTGCCGGTGGCACTCGCAGTCCACACTTTGTATGCCCATATCCAGCATTCGGTTCCGGGGACTTTAACCCCTTCTAGCCAATTGAGGTAAAGTCTCACACTAACACAAACAAGCTTCCATTAAGCCCGTGCCCATTTTGAGTGATGTGGTTGTACGGTAGGGCTGTCAGGCACAAGACTAGTCTATGTGTCGTTTTCGAAAAACATTTCCAAAACATCTTCTTCACAATCCTCCCGTGGACAAGGTCCCACCTTTCCCGGGTTTTTCTTTTAAAACCTTTGTTTTTCGAAAACACACTTTTAGGGGTGTCCACTTAGGGACTTCAAAATTATTAACTTGTGGTGGTAAATATTCCATATGGTGGCTAAGGGCTTGGTAACACCAAGTTGTAACTAATGGCAATGTAATAATTTATAATAACACTAGTAGTAATGGCCATATCAAAAATAGTTTTGTTTTTCCAAGTTTTTGTAAAACTTCAGAAGTAAATCATGCATGATATAATGATAAGTATAGTAGCAAGCATTTGGGAGCTTGCCTTGGTACTGGTCAAAGTCTTGTCCCTGAAATAAACAGGATTGACAATAGGCCTCCTCAGCAACAGCTTCTTCCTCGGGTTCTAGCGTCGCAAAAGAAAGTAACCACCAATCAGTACCAACTAGAGGTACATACTAACAACAAGCATCACATACAGCAAGCAAACATTATCACACAACAATCACCTACTTTTCAAAATAGAAATCTACCACACACTTCTAGTTGAAAAAGAAACTAATAGAGCTATGCTCTAGTTTTGAGAATCTTACTCTCAAACCAAAATGCAATGGGATCAGTGGGTGTTCCACTATCAACCCAAGGCATCAAGAGGTCATTTAGCCTCTGGTCATTTACAAAAATCACCTAAACACAAGCTAGATAAGAATCTATCCATACTAGTGAGTCACAAATATTTTCTAGAATATAATTCTAGCTAAACATGCTTTGCTAAAACTAAGTAATGTCCAAACAATGGTGACATGCTAACCAACCAGTAGCAACATGACTTGCTACTGATATACAACCAACATATTCTAAAATCATGTCACACAAATGATTTCATACTCAAATAATTCTTAAATCTAGGAAAAATTCTAGGAAAAACATACTAGAGACAATATTTCCTAACAAACATATGAAACACTAATATTTTTCTAACATGCTGTTTATAAGATCTAACACACTCATAACAGAGAATATCAAACCTACACATGCTAGAAATCACAAAAAGAATACTAACACATATTATAAAACTAAATAAAACTATAAATAATTATTATCAGAAAAGCATAAAATCTAGTTTTGCTCACCCAATTAAATCTACAGCTCAATAAATCACACCAAGATAGGATTAGGTACTCCTAAACATATACAAGCCAACACAATTGGATTTACTTCAAAAATCATCACCAAATAATTTCCAAAAATCCTAGAATAGCCTACTGGACATTTACAAACACACATGCCATTTTAATTGGGTTGATCTTTAGCAAGCAAAGCCAAGTTCTACTGCTAGGTAACACTTAGAGCTTTCCAAAACAGTTGAGTTTGCATTTTTGTGATCCTTAGAAAAAAAGTTATTTAAGTTTTAGTGAAAACCAGTACTACTGCCTCACATTTTATTTCTCCAAAAATAATAACCAAAATGAAGATCTGCAAGTTGGGTGTGTTTAAGAACTTGCAGTGGTGCTACCCAGATTTTTGGTTTGATTTTATTTGATGTTTTCCTATTTTAAAACGAATTAAACCAGAGAGCAAAGTTTCTGCTATTTTTAAAAACAGCAAACACTGGAAAAGAAAAAAAAACGGCGCGTGGGCCGAAACTGCTGGGCGAGCCCAACAACGGCCGAAATTGGCCCATTTAGGTGCGGCGAGTGGCGCGGACGCGGGAACGGTTCGCCGTTTAAACAGATCCGTCGATCTCGAGATCGACGGCTGTGCGTCGTCGTCGTCCTCACTCCTCTCTCTCTCTCCACGGCGACACGGGAGCGAGCTCGAGCTCGGGTTTTCTCACCTAGGGGCGACGTAGGGCGGTGGCGCGGGGTCGGGGAAGTCGCGTGAGCTCGAGGCAGTGCAGGGGTGGAAGCGGAGGCAGCAACGACGCCACGGCACGGCTCCGGCGAGCACAAGGTCCGGGACGGCGTCGAGGATGGCGGCGGCGCTCCTGCAAGCAAACGTCCCTCAAACCATGTCAGGGGCGTGTTCCAGGTGCTAGGGGGTGAGAGGGTGCAGAGATGGTGGATAAAGGAGCAGTGGAACGGCGGCAACCTTCAAACCGATCTCGCTCTGGTTTCCGGCGAGATTTTCCCTCGCCTCGCTCACAGAGAGCGAGCGAGGATGCTCGAGTGGGTTGAGGTGAGTGCGGGTGGTGTGTGCGTGCGGGTGGCGAGACGAGAAGCTCTGGGGTGGCTTAAGATCACGAGAAGGTGATGATTGCCCTCTCGGGGTCAACGGAGGGGCGGAGTGGTGTGTCGTGTGCACGCAAACGCCGGCCCCAGGCTGCCTCTGCTCGTCAACTTATGTTTCCACGGACGGGCGTGTGCTGGCAGGGCAAGGACGCGAAGGAGAGTGGAGAAACGGGCAGCTCTCTCCCTGCCACGGTCGTCTCCCAGGTCACCTCCACGGCTCCACTTCCCTGCTCCTAGTTGACCTCCAAAATGCCCACCAATGGCATGGCTAGGAAGTAGGGACATAGGGGAGAGTAGTGGACAAGGTTGCTCCCTCTGGTTTGTCCAAAATCATCACAAAAACGTGCTCCCAAAATCGACCCCGAACAGTTTCAGAAAAATTCAGTTTTCTGAAAAACTGCTAAGTGTTGGAGCAGTTAACACATAGCAAAAGTTGCTGCTTGATTCACCTAGCAAATCAAGTCCAAATGGAAAAATTTAAATTGGTAAATGATCTCCAGGTTGAATACTTCCATTTAATATTTTTGGTCCATTTTTGAAAAATGTTTAAGGGCAGGGAAACATGCTGGTAAGTGGGCTACTCTCTGACTGTTTCTGACTTTTCTGTTTTTCTGTTTTTTTTCTGTTTTCTGTCTTAATCTTTAGCCATATAAACATGCATGTATCTAGGGGTTCCAAAGGTACAAAAGGTGATCCAAGGGCATGGAACCAATGTCCACACACCATAGATCATCTCCAAACTCAAATTTTCCATAATTGCACATTTTAACCACATAAAATAACATGTCCAAAACAGCAAGTCTTAACAGATTTCAGAAAATAAAAACCTAATTAGAAAATTCTAAAAATTTGTTTTGCACAAACCACAAGCACTAATATTTCACACATGGATGATCAAGAGTACAAGCACAAGTGGGTTCACACATAGGTTCATAATTTGGAGTCTCACTTATATTCTACAAAAGGCTAAAAATAAAAACGGGGGATTAAAAATGGGGGTGTGACAGATCTTCCCCCCTTAAAAATGAATCTCGTCCCCGAGATTCGCGGGTGGGGTACTAGGGAATTCGAGGGTATGGGATTTAGAGATACAAAAAATTTTCTTCGTACTAAAATATTTGTGCCACCAATAATTGGCTCACAGACACAGTGAGATTGGTTTGTCCAAAATTATATTTGTAAAGGATTTAGGGAAAACGAGGGGTACGGTTGAGAAGAACACGGGGGTTAGCTGCACACTCGCTGACAAGTGGGACCGGGTCCACCTGACAGTCTCGCCTCTCTTTCTTCTCTTCTTCTTTCTCGCTTTCTCTCCTTCCTCACATGGCCTGGTTTCAGTGCGCGGAGCACTCATCGGTGGTGGTACTGATGCGCGTGCTGCGATGCAGCGGCCAGCACGGCTTTGGGGATCAAAGATTCGATGATTTCGCGCAAAAGGGCGAGCACTGCTCGTGATTTCTTCACTTTCCCACGCAAGACGGTGACGAGGGGCGGCACTCGAGCTTGGGCTATAAATCGGAAACCTCCTAGGCTATTCTACTCCTCACATCCACCATGAGCTTCATTCACGCCTTCTTCAGAGCCTACTACGAGATGCTGGAGAGAGCGGGCTTCATTGAGCATGTCCTCATCGTCGTGTTCTTCGGGATCTCGTTGTCGGTGGTGACCGCTCTGCTGTATGCGGCGTTGGTCATTTTGATCCTTAGCTTATGCAGGTGGTGGTCTGACGCTGGTGGAGATGCTGCGGCAGTAGAGCTAGCTGCGCCGGAGGGGCTTGTTGCAGAAGAGGGGCAAGCTGCAGTGGAGGTGCAAGCTGCACCGCCGGTGGCTGAGGTGGCTGTTCTTCCGGCTGGAGGTGAGCAGGCTGCTCGAGCTGTCCGTCGTCGTCGTGGGGCTCGTGACACTGCTTCGGGTGAAGCAGGCTCGTCTTCAGGCAGTGCCGTGGAGCGTGTGAGCGAGTAGGAATTTTCTGGAGTGTTTTGCATACGTACTGGGTTGTTGCAGTGTTCTTCGTTAGGGCCGAGTTTGTATCCTTTGTTTCCTGAAGTTTCTCTTCTGTAGTGACCTCCGGGTTGTATCAATCTTGCCTTCGCTGACGAGCTGGAGCAAGATTTGTATCGTTGAATCCTTCTTGGCTACCCTAACTCTGGTCTTGCAGCATTCACAGATTTGTAGAGGTACGAGCGTTTCAGAGAGGGAAACGGGCTACTGAGAAAATATCTCGCCAGAATTTAGCTGTGCGTGAGGCACATGGTTGATCCCAAAAGGGGAATCAATCTACACACGAGTTTTCCACAAACAACACAAATAACAAAGAACAGACAACACACCTTAAGACTTGTTTCCAAATCAACACCAACAACAAACAAGCAAACAACGTGCCGCTTCTACTAACCCACGAGCGCAGATCAAGCTAACAAAGCACGGATCTACTCCGCTTGAGGGCCCTGGGTAGATGGTGGAGTACGGCCAAGACGAAGAGTGGTGTCCACCTCTCCATCTTCCGCGGGGTGGGGATCTACAGGCACACCTTCGAGGACTACACCTTGCTCTTGGGGTTGCTGCTGAACTCGGGCTACTGCACCTCGTGCTTCGATGAACTGGTGGACTGGGGTCACTGCTTCTGCTGGGATGGCCTGGAGGCTGGTACCTGACGCAGGGTTCCTTGACTCCTTCAGCTGAAGACTGACTTGGATCAGGTGCGCCGAGTGGTCACGAGTTCTTCCAGCAGGGAATCACAGAGTGCCGACATTGCAGCTCCGTAGGCGACGCTGCTAATGATGGCGGGATCGACTTCTTTGTCGGTGGAGGTCTGGATCAGCTCTGCACCAGGCTGGGGCCTGGCTGGGAAAAAACGGAACGCTCGACTTTGCGACACCACCGGCTCTGAGTGCCGGAGACGAGCAAGGGCTTCCCAGGCGGCCTTCTGGATGGTTTGATACAGAGTAGGCATGTTCCTACCGTGGATCACTTGGGGCTGCTTCGGGCCTGAGGGGTATGGACTGAGGTATACATCTGCTCGAAAATCACCCCCAGGAAATGGGGTTGAACTTTTGAACACGACATAACGAGGGGGAATGTGGCAACCGAGAAGATCACAGACTCTCCTGAGGACCAGTGGAAAACCGAGGTGCCCATCGGCCATGGTTTCTAGGAGGAAGGTGGGCAGCGCTGGCGATTCACTCGGGGCTTTGGAACTGGAGCAAGCCATGAGGGCAAGGTTTCTCAGCGGGATTCTACTTCAATGGCGAGGGTGGGGATGAATGGCAGATAGAACGGGTCTCATATAGGCTGGGATGTGTCGGTCGCTTCTTAAGGAAGATCCCGGCGAGTCTCTCTCACGCAGGGGGACAAGTCCTACTGCACCTTACGGCGGACCGACGCCTAGCCATGCCGGTTAGGCGGAGATGGGTCAAATCCATCGGGCTCTCCGTAGGGGAACATCAACTGGCAATCCTTTTTCTCTTGCTTGATCTCAAATCTTGCCTTGGGAACATCGTCAGGTATACAAATTTGAATGGAGATAAGGTAGCAGAAGAAAATTTTAGGTAACTTTTAACTAAGAGGGGTAAGGTTTAGAATAATTTGAAAAGATGAGAGGAGAGTAAGCTATACTTAGGCTTCCTTAGCTGAAAATATTTTAGATGATAATTTAATGATACCAAAAATATTTTTCTTTCCTATCTGGCGTCCATGCTAACTAAGGTCTCCTATAGTCAGGATGGCTCTGATACCAACTCTGTGGGGACCCCAGACCGGCAGTCTGAGACCTCCAGTATGCATACATTCACGATCCCATGATCAACAGTCGTGAACAACATACTTAAGTTGGTACACAGATTACATCATCCATTACACGAATACTTAAGGTCTTACACAAAGGGGGCACATGACCACGCCTTATCAACAGCCACGCAGGGCCGACAAACTACTCATAACACAGCGGAAGACATTAACACACAACGTGATAGAGCCCAAGTCATGCCTTGACTACCTACAGGCAACTGACTGGGAGACGTTCCTAGTTCGCACAGACGTCGACGAACTCTCGATCTTCCGCATACTCCTCATCTTCGACGTAGTCTTCTCAATGAAAATCTGGACATTGGAATATCCAGGGCACAGCCATGAGTACAATTATGTACTCGCAAGACATCCCGAATGAATTTTATAAAATGCGAGTATGCTTATATGGTGGAATAGGTAGGCTGTAATTAGGGTTCACTACCCATGATGGATGAAAGATTCATCATGGTTGATTAACATCTCTATATCTTTATTGAAAAAGATACTTCAAAAGATAAGTTTTCGCAAAGAATATTGAAGAGAAGAGCAGATTTTTTTCTTTGCAAAACTTCTTGGAAAAACACTCATCAGGTTTCCATCATCAGCACCTCCCAGGTACTTAATCCGCCTTTCCAGTACCTCCCAGGTACACTCCTTTCCAAAACCTCCTTTTTAAAAACGTCGACACAATGCTAGACGACATTGACCATTCAGCTGTCCATGACCGCGGACGCGGCTATTCGAATAGTTTTGACTCTGCAGAGTTTGTACACTTTCACCACACCATCCGGTACATCTGCCGTGAACACCACGGACTGCCCACGACAGTATGCGAACATCAGATAACCGATCATAACTTCCACTATGTCTATGCTAGTATGCGATTACCTCTTCAGTGGGTTTGTTCTCCCCGGCACCGAGTGAGCTAGCCGTATCGATCCGGTTGCCCCTAGACATCACACCGCCATGGCAGGAGACCCACTGTTGCTTGCCGGTGGCACTCGCAGTCCACACTTTGTATGCCCATATCCAGCATTCGGTTCCGGGGACTTTAACCCCTTCTAGCCAATTGAGGTAAAGTCTCACACTAACACAAACAAGCTTCCATTAAGCCCGTGCCCATTTTGAGTGATGTGGTTGTACGGTAGGGCTGTCAGGCACAAGACTAGTCTATGTGTCGTTTTCGAAAAACATTTCCAAAACAACTTCTTCACAATCCTCCCGTGGACAAGGTCCCACCTTTCCCGGTTTTTTTTTAAAACCTTTGTTTTTCGAAAACACACTTTTAGGGGTGTCCACTTAGGGACTTCAAAATTATTAACTTGTGGTGGTAAATATTCCATATGGTGGCTAAGGGCTTGGTAACACCAAGTTGTAACTAATGGCAATGTAATAATTTATAATAACACTAGTAGTAATGGCCATATCAAAAATAGTTTTGTTTTTCCAAGTTTTTGTAAAACTTCAGAAGTAAATCATGCATGATATAATGATAAGTATAGTAGCAAGCATTTGGGAGCTTGCCTTGGTACTGGTCAAAGTCTGGTCCCTGAAATAAACAGGATTGACAATAGGCCTCCTCAGCAACAGCTTCTTCCTCGGGTTCTAGCGTCGCAAAAGAAAGTAACCACCAATCAGTACCAACTAGAGGTACATACTAACAACAAGCATCACATACAGCAAGCAAACATTATCACACAACAATCACCTACTTTTCAAAATAGAAATCTACCACACACTTCTAGTTGAAAAAGAAACTAATAGAGCTATGCTCTAGTTTTGAGAATCTTACTCTCAAACCAAAATGCAATGGGATCAGTGGGTGTTCCACTATCAACCCAAGGCATCAAGAGGTCATTTAGCCTCTGGTCATTTACAAAAATCACCTAAACACAAGCTAGATAAGAATCTATCCATACTAGTGAGTCACAAATATTTTCTAGAATATAATTCTAGCTAAACATGCTTTGCTAAAACTAAGTAATGTCCAAACAATGGTGACATGCTAACCAACCAGTAGCAACATGACTTGCTACTGATATACAACCAACATATTCTAAAATCATGTCACACAAATGATTTCATACTCAAATAATTCTTAAATCTAGGAAAAATTCTAGGAAAAACATACTAGAGACAATATTTCCTAACAAACATATGAAACACTAATATTTTTCTAACATGCTGTTTATAAGATCTAACACACTCATAACAGAGAATATCAAACCTACACATGCTAGAAATCACAAAAAGAATACTAACACATATTATAAAACTAAATAAAACTATAAATAATTATTATCAGAAAAGCATAAAATCTAGTTTTGCTCACCCAATTAAATCTACAGCTCAATAAATCACACCAAGATAGGATTAGGTACTCCTAAACATATACAAGCCAACACAATTGGATTTACTTCAAAAATCATCACCAAATAATTTCCAAAAATCCTAGAATAGCCTACTGGACATTTACAAACACACATGCCATTTTAATTGGGTTGATCTTTAGCAAGCAAAGCCAAGTTCTACTGCTAGGTAACACTTAGAGCTTTCCAAAACAGTTGAGTTTGCATTTTTGTGATCCTTAGAAAAAAAGTTATTTAAGTTTTAGTGAAAACCAGTACTACTGCCTCACATTTTATTTCTCCAAAAATAATAACCAAAAAGAAGATCTGCAAGTTGGGTGTGTTTAAAAACTTGCAGTGGTGCTACCCAGATTTTTGGTTTGATTTTATTTGATGTTTTCCTATTTTAAAACGAATTAAACTAGAGAGCAAAGTTTCTGCTATTTTTAAAAACAGCAAACACTGGAAAAGAAAAAAACGGCGCGTGGGCCGAAACTGCTGGGCGAGCCCAACAACGGCCGAAATTGGCCCATTTAGGTGCGGCGAGTGGCGCGGACGCGGGAACGGTTCGCCGTTTAAACAGATCCGTCGATCTCGAGATCGACGGCTGTGCGTCGTCGTCGTCCTCACTCTCTCTCTCTCCACGGCGACACGGGAGCGAGCTCGAGCTCGGGTTTTCTCACCTAGGGGCGACGTAGGGCGGTGGCGCGGGGTCGGGGAAGTCGCGTGAGCTCGAGGCAGTGCAGGGGTGGAAGCGGAGGCAGCAACGACGCCACGGCACGGCTCCGGCGAGCACAAGGTCCGGGACGGCGTCGAGGATGGCGGCGGCGCTCCTGCAAGCAAACGTCCCTCAAACCATGTCAGGGGCGTGTTCCAGGTGCTAGGGGGTGAGAGGGTGCAGAGATGGTGGATAAAGGAGCAGTGGAACGGCGGCAACCTTCAAACCGATCTCGCTCTGGTTTCCGGCGAGATTTTCCCTCGCCTGCTCACAGAGAGCGAGCGGGGATGCTCGAGTGGGTTGAGGTGAGTGCGGGTGGTGTGTGCGTGCGGGTGGCGAGACGAGAAGCTCTGGGGTGGCTTAAGATCACGAGAAGGTGATGATTGCCCTCTCGGGGTCAACGGAGGGGCGGAGTGGTGTGTCGCGTGTACGCAAACGCCGGCCCCAGGCTGCCTCTGCTCGTCAACTTATGTTTCCACGGACGGGCATGTGCTGGCAGGGCAAGGACGCGAAGGAGAGTGGAGAAACGGGCAGCTCTCTCCCTGCCACGGTCGTCTCCCAGGTCACCTCCACGGCTCCACTTCCCTGCTCCTAGTTGACCTCCAAAATGCCCACCAATGGCATGGCTAGGAAGTAGGGACATAGGGGAGAGTAGTGGACAAGGTTGCTCCCTCTGGTTTGTCCAAAATCATCACAAAAACGTGCTCCCAAAATCGACCCCGAACAGTTTCAGAAAAATTCAGTTTTCTGAAAAACTGCTAAGTGTTGGAGCAGTTAACACATAGAAAAAGTTGCTGCTTGATTCACCTAGCAAATCAAGTCCAAATGGAAAAATTTAAATTGGTAAATGATCTCCAGGTTGAATACTTCCATTTAATATTTTTGGTCCATTTTTGAAAAATGTTTAAGGGCAGGGAAACATGCTGGTAAGTGGGCTACTCTCTGACTGTTTCTGACTTTTCTGTTTTTCTGTTTTTTTTCTGTTTTCTGTCTTAATCTTTAGCCATATAAACATGCATGTATCTAGGGGTTCCAAAGGTACAAAAGGTGATCCAAGGGCATGGAACCAATGTCCACACACCATAGATCATCTCCAAACTCAAAATTTCCATAATTGCACATTTTAACCACATAAAATAACATGTCCAAAACAGCAAGTCTTAACAGATTTCAGAAAATAAAAACCTAATTAGAAAATTCTAAAAATTTGTTTTGCACAAACCACAAGCACTATATTTCACACATGGATGATCAAGAGTACAAGCACAAGTGGGTTCACACATAGGTTCATAATTTGGAGTCTCACTTATATTCTACAAAAGGCTAAAAATAAAAACGGGGGATTAAAAATGGGGGTGTGACAAAAACCCTATTTCGGGACCAGAAACTCCGTTCTGGCACTTCGCCAGGGACGGGGAATTGGAGGAGATCATCGCCATCATCATCACCGACGCCTCTCCATCAACCATCCATGATTCCCCCATCCATGTGTGAGTAATTCCCGCTGTAGGCTGAAGGGGATGGAAGGGATTGGATGAGATCATTCATGTAATAGCTATAAGATTGTTAGGGCATGGTGCCTAGTATCCGTTGTTAGTACTTTATTGACATTGTTGCAACTTGTTATGCTTAATGCTTGTCACTAGGGCCCGAGTGCCATGATTTCAGATCTGAACATGTTATTGATTCATGATGATATTCATTGTTTTAAGATCTTACCTGCAAGTTGTTTACACATATTGTTGTCCGGAACCCGAGGCCCCAAAGTGACAGAAATTGGGACAACCGGAGGGGATGGCTGTGATGTGAGGATCACATGTGTTCACGGAGTGTTAATGCTTTGCTCTACTCTATTAAAAGGAGTACCTTAATTACCAGTAGTTTCCCTAGAGGCCCCGCTGCAACGGGCTGGTAGGACAAAAGATGTTGTGCAAGTTTCTCATTGCGAGCACGTACGACTATATACGGAACACATGCCTATGGTTACTTAGTACTTGGATACTGTTTTATTATTTATCTGCAAATGCCTTGTCTTGATTATTACATGAATTATCTTATCCATGCAGCGCCCGTTCATCCATCCCTATGCCTACAGTATTTTAATCCTGCTGTCTACTATAATCGTCACTGCTGTCTTTACTTTACTGCTTGTTATTTCACTACTGCTACTGCTATAAAACTGTTGCTACTGATAATCTGTGTCGAGCAAGTCTATTTCCAGGTGCAGCTGAATTGACAACTCCGCTGTTAAGGCTTATAAATATTCTTTGGCTCCCCTTGTGTCGAATCAATAAATTTGGGTTTTACTTCCCTCGAAGACTGTTGCGATCCCCTATACTTGTGGGTCATCAAGACTATTTTCTGGCGCCGTTGCCGGGGAGCATAGCTTTATTTATAAGCTCACCTGATATTGATATTGTTCGCTGCAACTACTCCATCATGGGCAAGCTCCTATTGAGAGAGTCCGTGTATTGCCATCCACTACAAGGAAAGGTACGACTCTTAGTACCGCCGCTGCTCTTGATTCACCATCTGTGATGAGTCAACTTGTTACACCACCACAAGCTTCACGTGTTGGTACTTCTGCTGAATCTGAAATTACTTCTGAAAATTTTGATGCTTCAACTGTGCTTGATGAGAGTATTCCATTAGGTCCTCTTTTAGATGCTGCTATTGCTAAGTCTAAACAACTTGAAAATGATGAAACACCTAATGAAAATCTTTTACACCTATTGGTTCACCTGAGTCTGTAGAACACTCTAGTGATGATCTTGATGACTTATGTGGAACTTGATGATGACTTTATTGATAAATGTCATGCTACTACTAGTGCAAGCGGTATGAAAAGCCTTCTTGCACAACATGCTGTTAGATATAAACTGTCTCCTGATCCTAAATTTGCCACATCTCCCATAAACATTAAGGATAAGGATTTCTGATTTATCTCATATATCTATTGTTGAGAAAACACCTTTTCGAGGTACTGAAAAAGAAAGTGTTGTAGAGCACATGAATGAGCTCTCTACTTTGAGTAGCTTGTTTTCTGATGATATCAAGAAGCGTAGTTACTTTGTTGCTAAATTTTTCCTTTCTCATTAAAGGATGATGCTAAAACTTGGTATAATAATTTGCCTCCTGATTCTATTGATAGTCCTACTTTTGCTTAATGTTTTCTTTCAGAAATATTTTCCTGCTAGTGCTCAACATATTGCTTTGCAGAAAATCTATAATTTTGATCAGGAAGATGGAGAGAAATTGCCTGAAGCTTGGGCAAGGTTTTGCTCTCTTATTAGGGCTCGGCCTGGACATGATTTGGAAAAGCATGACCTTCTTGATATATTTTATAGTGGACTAACCATTGAATCTAGGGCATACCTGGATAGTTGTGCTGGTTGTGTTTTCAGGAAAAGAACTCCAGACGAAGCTGAAGAATTAATGGCTAGAATAAGCCAAAATCATGATGATTGGACTACACCTGAACCGACTCCAACACCAATATTGAAGAAGAGGGGTATGATTGAATTAAATGATGAAGAGATGAGGGAAGCCAAGAAATCTCTTAAAGAGAAGGGTATTAAATCTGAAGATGTGAAGAATCTACCACCCATAGAAGATTTATGTAAGCCAATTCCCCATTCATCTACAATTGAGGTACACTCTCTTCAACGCTTTAATGAGGGAGATATTCCTTACTCAAAACCTCCTGATCAATGCTTAGATGAATTTGATAATTATGTTGTTAAGCAAGATAACTTTAATATGAGAGTGGAGAATCATTTAATGGAAAATTCTCAAGCTATTAGTAAATTGCATGATATTGTGGAGAGAACCTCCAATGATGTTAAGATGCTTGTTAAACATTTTCATATGGTTCAAACTCAAATTGATCAACTCACTAAAGTGCAAAATGACATGTTAGTTAATACTTCTAAAGAAAAAGACATGCTTATGAAGTAACAACTAGAGGTGGTGTTTCTACTCAGGATCCTTTATATCCTGAGGGGCATCCCAAAAGAGTTGAACAAGATTCTCAACGAACTAAAGAAACTAGTGCTCCTTCTAAGAAAAAGAAGAAGAAACATAAAACTGTTGTAGAATCTTCTGAACCTGCTAATGATCCTAATAGTATATCTATTTCTGATGCTGAAACTGAAAGTGGTAATGAACATGACAATGATAGTGATAAGAATGCTTCTGATAAAGAAGAGGTTGAAAGGAACCTGAAAAGCATGCTAAAAATAAAAAGTACACTAAAGAAGATTTCATTGCTAAGAAACATGGTAATGAAAGAGAACCTTGGGTTCAAAAGCAAATGCCTTTTCCTGTTAAGAAGCTCAAATCAAAGGAAGAAGAACACTATAATAAATTTTGTGATTGGATGAAACCTTTGTTCTTGCAAATCCCTTTGACTGATGCTATTAAATTGCCTCCTTATTCAAAGTATATGAAAGATATTGTTTCTAACAAAAGGAAAATTCCCAATGAGGAGATTTCCACTATGCTTGCTAATTACTCTTTCAATGGCAAGGTTCCAAAGAAGCTGGGAGATCCAGGTATACCAACTATTCCTTGTTCCATCAAGAATAATTATGTTAGAACTGCTCTATGTGATTTGGGAGCAGGAGTTAGTGTTATGCCTTTCTCTTTTACAGAGACTTTATTTGGATAAATTGATACCAACTGATATATCTTTGCAAATGGCTGATAAATCTACTGCTGTTCCTGTTGGCATTTGTGAGGATGTCCTGTTCAAGTTGCTAATAATTTCTAATCTTGACTGATTTTGTTGTGCTTGAAATGCCTGAAGATGATAATATGTCTATTATTCTTGGGAGACCTTTTCTTAATACTGCAGGTGCTGTTATTGATTGCAACAAAGGAAAAGTAACTTTTAATGTGAATGACAAAGAGCATACTGTTTATTTCCCAAGAAGATTGATAAAGTGTTGGAGTTAATACAATTTCTAATTTGAGAGCTATCAAAGTGGGAAGTATTGATTGTCCTATATATCATCAAGAGGGATATCAAAATATTATGATTGGATCCATATCAATACAATTCAAGGTAACATGATTGTTTTAGAGGTTTAATTCTTCTTATGTCATATAAAATTTATTTGGTGGCAAGACTTGATCAACCTTGTTAACAAATACATTTTAAATGCATGAAGGAACTAAACAACATTTCTTTCTCCACCTTTGTTTTACCTGTAGTATACTTGTTTTGCAAGAAGTTTAGTTGTGTTTAAATCTTTGAAAACCTTTTTCTGCCCTGAAACTATTACTTTTACACACCAGAAAATGTGCGTTTTAAAAGTTTTCAAAAATTTATAAAAATTATACCACTGGTCCTATTTTTCAAAATGCAACGTGGGAGTGCCTGGAGCTGACCAGTGGGGCCCACCATGCCAGCTCCCCACCTGGTGGCGCGGCCAGCAGGTGGGCGCGCCACGTATGGGAGGGCCCCACCTGGCCCTCCACTCACTCAGCCACCTACCACCTCACTCACTCTCACGAAAAAACACTCCACCATTGTTCAAACCCGAGTTCTTGCTGTTCTTGCTCGCGATTTTCGATCTCTTTGCTCAGCCCATCTTTGCTGCTCAGATTTGGGGCTTTTGTTCTCCGGTATGTGACTCCTCCGTTATCCAAGTAGAATTTGTTTAGTTGAGTATATCTTGAGTATTTTGCTACTGTAGGTGACATGTTAAGTGAGTTTGCATGCTTGTTCTAAGTTGTAAAAATTAGTTTTGATGCATGTTTAGTACTCTAGCAAGTTCCTATAGTAGTTCCCCTCATTTATATGTCTCAAAATCAACTTTTATGACGTTTGTTAAAAATTTCAGAGAATGGAGGTGAATGAACACCAACTCAACCAACATGAATTGGAGGTGCATGAAGTCATGAGAGTCCACCGTGAAGAGGGTGTATTCCCCTCCTACTACCCATGCACCGAATTCATGAAAAGTGCAGGAATTCTGCAGGATGTTCAAACTCTAATCTCTAATGCAGGGTTAGGAGATTTTGTTGTTGGTGAACCTTACCAATATGCAAAACTAACCATGTCAGTGGTGCAGGATTTTGAGTTCAATTGGTCCCTACCTAACCCCATGGTTCGATATAAAATTTACAATAAAACTGTCAACTTGCCCTTTGATGACTTTTGTACAGCCATTAAGGTGCCACAGTGGGGATCACGAGGGAAGATAAGGGGGCTGCCGCCGCCACTCTTGGACCTATACAAGGAGATCTGTCAAGGGAGAAGTTTCTCAGATGAGAGTGGTAAAATTCGAAGTATTCAACTCCCATCTATTCGATATTTTGCTTACTTTATCACCAAGTGCGTTCTTGCTAGGAAGCATGCAAATAAGTTATCTATCATGACTTGGTCTTCTTAGCTGCTGCTTTGCAACATGATAGAACTTATAATCTGGGTGCTTTGATAGCTTTTAGACTTGCTACTAACCGCGATAAAGGTGGGATTTGTGGGGGTCATTGCCTCTCGTTTGTAGCTATGCATGGTGTAGTACCTCACCCTCTTGATGTTCAGCTCCCTATAGAGAAACTTGATATCGCTTCCATGATTAAACACGATTTTGTTTCTAATTGGTCTGACTTGAATAGCCTATCCTATGAGATAACCTTTTTCAAGAAAAAGTGGAGAGTATTAAGTCTGAGAGGATAGTTGGATTGCCTGCACCTGTTTTGTTTAACCTTGATTCCAGGGTGAGTTGGTCGGTCACAGAAGATGAATTCGATGCATACATAGAGGGACATGGCCATCACGCAGGGGACGGCGTGGAGGAGGCCGAGGATCCCTCGACCTGTCCTCCGACGCAGCAGGTCTTCACATCAGTACTCTGGGTATGGAGCCTTCAGCTTCTTCTTCTGCACAGGGGCCTGATTACGATCACGCCATGTATGATCCACCGGCATGGAACCCT
Source organism: Poa pratensis (assembly GCA_947311845.1). Taxonomy (NCBI): domain Eukaryota; kingdom Viridiplantae; phylum Streptophyta; class Magnoliopsida; order Poales; family Poaceae; genus Poa; species Poa pratensis. Next base: position 78,367,607 of record CAMZMU010000052.1, on the reverse strand, counting down.
TACCCTCGCTGGGGTTGATCTCCACTTAGGCCAAAAGCCTAAGCTTGGGGGGAGGTATACCGACATCACACTCATTTACATATCATATCTGTCGGTACTTTGTATATCCATGTTTCGATTTTCTTTCTTTCTTTTTTGTTTGTTTTTTATTTGCTTTCCAAAACACAAAAAGACCAAAAATATTTCTGTTGTTTCTCTTTATTTTTTCTTTAATTTAGATTAGTTTGCTTAGTTTTTAATTTCGGTTTGATATTCAAAAATCCAAAAAATTTTGCTTTGTTTGCTTGTTTCCTTTTGTTCTTTTTAAATTCGAAAACACCAAAAATATTTGTCGTTCTTCTTCGGTTTTGTAAAGTTTGCTGTAGAGTTCAGCGGTCTCCGGTGGTTGGAGCTTGGTTTTCATTTCATATTATTCGAGCCACACAAGTGAAAAGCAATAATGACGATCTACGACAATTCGAGTTGGGTAGAGGCTGGTATGAACTCTATTTGTTTTCATTTTTGTACATATACTCATCCATGTGAGCATGCTTAGTTGGTTCATGTGAGGTATATGTCATTTAATGGATGCTTAGTAGTTCATGTTCTCTTATGATTAGTTCCAATTCATTAATAGTGAGTAGCATGTCATAAATATTTGCTTGTATTGTTCTATTCATAAATAGGTATGACATTGTGGTATCCTCCTCTGAATAATTCATTTGAATTGACTTGGCACATGCTCACGCATGCATACGACTGAAAAACAAAAAGTCGATAAGCCTCGATGATTTACTTTGCCTCAGAGTACTTGTATCACTTTTATGCCCCGTTAATTTTGTTTTGTCGCAAGCATGATTATGACGGTTATTGCTCTCTTGATTGTCGCTTCCCAGTCTATTGCTAGCCTCCACTTGTACTGAGCGGGAATGCTGCTCGTGCTTCCAAATCCCTGAAAACCAAGTTATTCCAAAGTGTCCACCATAAATACCTATGCATGGCATTTCAAACCATTCAAGTAAATTTTCATGTGCTACCTTTAAAACCTTCAAAATTACTTCTCATTTTGTGACACTGTTTTTAGCTCATGAGGAAGTAGTAGTTGGGTTTGTTATCTTCCATACTAAATTAAGTACCCCGACTTGCATGCTTCATCGCTTGTCACTAATTTTGCAAAGAGCTGGTTAGTCCATTATAACAGCAAAAAGCTAAAAACAATTAAAAGACACTCCTCCATGGTATGTGATTGTTGGAAGGCACCCGAGGATTCGGTTAGCCATGGCTTGTGTAAGCAAAGGTTGGGGGAGTGTCAAACTATATACAAAGTGCATATAAATGCTTAATATCAACATTTCGGAACCGCTCTCAACTTGTTTAGTATGGAAGATAACAAGAACTCTATTGCCATTCGTTGACAGGAACAACCACCTCCCAAAGCAATTTTACTTCTGTTTTAAAAATGAAAAGCTCTAGCACATGATAATCCCTGCTTCCCTCTGCGAAGGGCCAATCTTTTACTTTTATGTTGAGTCACCATCCTTTCTTTGAGCACCTTCTCGAGAGCATAACTGTCATTCTTAGTGTAATGTGCTTGTCCCAGAATACGGTTAACTGTGGTATAACTTTGATGCTTTTATCTTTGATAATCTTTACTTCTAGTCTTCCCTTGAACTTCAGAGGTGCCTGGGCATTTATGTTTTGCTGTACAAATATGGGCAAGCGAGATACCACCTTATCATATCTTTTTATGAGCATTGCAATCCTGCTGATAGATATGTTTCATGTTGCTTATTATTAGTGTGTTGGTATCTTTTGATGATTGACATAACTATTAGGTGGCATTATTTGCATGTATCTTATCATGAATTGCCTAAGCACTTGTCCATATAATGAGAATATTTACATCATATGAAGCAAATGTGTTCATGAAAGTTCTTTTATCGCACTCAGTTGTTAACTGAATTGCTTGAGGACAAGCAATAAGCTAAGCTTGGGGGGAGTTGATACGTCCAAAACGTATCTACTTTCCCGAACACTTTTGCTGTTGTTTTGCCTCTAATTTATGTGTTTTGAATAAACTAACACGGACTAACGCTGTTTTCAGCAGAATTGCCCTGGTGTCTTATTTTTGTGCAGAAAATCAACTTTCGAGAAAATCCGTGGAAATAATTACAAAGCCCCTATTTTACCAAGAGACCCACGGAGCCAGAAGAGAGACGGAGGGGGGCAGCGAGCCGCCCTCCCCACATGGCGGCGCGGTGGGCCCTGGGCCGCGCCACCCTATGGGGAGGCCGACTCGGCCACGTCCCCGAGCCCCCCTCTGGAGTACTTAATCCCCTCGACCTAAAAACGCCAGGAGGTTCGACCACAATTCCAGAAAACCTCCAGAGCGCCGCCGCCATCGAAAACCCTATTTCGGGACCAGAAACTCCGTTCTGGCACTTCGCCGGGACGGGGAATTGGAGGAGATCATCGCCATCATCATCACCGACGCCTATCCATCAACCATCCATGATTCCCCATCCATGTGTGAGTAATTCCCGCTGTAGGCTGAAGGGGATGGAAGGGATTGGATGAGATCATTCATGTAATAGCTATAAGATTGTTAGGGCATGGTGCCTAGTATCCGTTGTTAGTACATTATTGACATTGTTGTAACTTGTTATGCTTAATGCTTGTCACTAGGACCCGAGTGCCATGATTTCAGATCTAAACATGTTATTGATTCATGATGATATTCATTGTTTTAAGATCTTACCTGCAAGTTGTTTACACATATTGTTGTCCGGAACCCGAGGCCCCAAAGTGACAGAAATTGGGACAACCGGAGGGGATGGCTGTGATGTGAGGATCACATGTGTTCACGGAGTGTTAATGCTTTGCTCCGGTAGTCTATTAAAAGGAGTACCTTAATTACCAGTAGTTTCCCTAGAGGGCCCGCTGCAACGGGCTGGTAGGACAAAAGATGTTGTGCAAGTTTCTCATTGCAAGCACGTACGACTATATACAGAACACATGCCTATGGTTACTTAGTACTTGGATATTGTTTTATTATTTATCTGCAAATGTCTTCTCTTGATTATTACATGAATTATCCTATCCATGCAGCGCCCGTTCATCCATCCCTATGCCTACAGTATTTTAATCATGCTGTCTACTATAATCGTCACAGCTGTCTTTACTTTACTGCTACTATTATTTCACTACTGTTACTGCTATAAAACTGTTGCTACTGATAATCTGTGTCGAGCAAGTCTATTTCCAGGTGCAGCTAAATTGACAACTCTGCTGTTAAGGCTTATAAATATTCTTTGGCTCCCCTTGTGTCGAATCAATAAATTTGGGTTTTACTTCCCTCGAAGACTGTTGCGATCCCCTATACTTGTGTGTCATCAGTAATAATTTGCAAATGCTTTATCAAGAGCTATCACTTATTCATGTTTTGATGCTGAAAGTTATTTTACTTTGTTTAACATGGATTAGTTAGTTCTATGGAGACTCATGCATGCATCTAGATGGTCAACTTTCTCCCTCTTGCTAGCCCAAACATTCCAACAAGCAAAAAACTTGTTTCCAGCACCTTCAACCAAAGTTATTCCAGTGAGTCCACCATATCTACCTACTAGCTTTATGCTATTCCGAGTATGTATATCATGATATTTGTGTTATCTATACCTCTGAATGAAAATGTTTACGTTATTGATTGTGATGGGAAAAGTTGGTTATATAGCTCTCTCGAACTTGATGCACAACTTTATTTTTATTGTCTCAATAAAACATGACCCATTGTGATTAAGATTATGATGTTAGTGGCTTGATAAATGTCTGAGGTTGGGATTTAGCCCATATGTGCTGTCACATGCAAAGCTTTCACATGCTCCTTCATCTCATTTAGTTGATATCATGTACTTCTGTTTATGGATGCCTATCATGGTGAAATGAGGTGGAAATGAAGTAGTTTAAATGAGTTTGTATAAATGGTTAGAGAGACGTCTGGGCCGCTAATCTAAGCCATGCATCATTCATTTTGGAAATTTACTTACATGCTATGGTGAACCGTCTGTGATACACCTTATAATAAAAAGCTATTCCAATTGTAAATAAAAAGGGTGTTGAGGTTGTTCATTTTGTTTGTTTGTCTTGTCATTTTGATATGGGCTTGTTCCATATCCTGGGACAAGAGGTACCCCAGTTGACGCTCTTGATGATACTATTATTACTTACAATGATATATAACTTGAACTTGCTTTGTTTCCTAAGTTGAGTAATCATGGTGTAGGTACTTGTATTCAAGGGGCATGAGACACCTAACCTTTACTTTATCAAGCACACTACTCATATTTGCTTTCAAATTAAACTTTAATCATTCAAGATGCTATGATAGGGGTAATGAGAGCTTGACACCAAGAATTCCACATTGCAATCATTAACTTATGTAGAAGAGTTTGGAAGTTAGATGAAACTTATGCATGCTTTACCTCTACTCACATATACATCTTTCCAAAGTATCCACCTTTATATTCAGACTTTCATCTACACTCTATGACCAATGTAGGATGTTCTTACTTATCATTATGCATACATGTGGTCCATACTACTATCTTCTATGTTACACTTTGTGAACTATCATTGAATAACCTTGCATTGAATACTTGATATCACTTCATAAACTATCTTGCATATTGCTACTCCTTTGAAGAATGAATCATTTGACTCTATGTAGCAGTAGCAATCATCTTTGATATTCATTGTTAGTGCTATATTGCAAAGCCCATGTTAGTTTTATCACCTTCATACTCGAGGACGAGTATTGGTTAAGCTTGGGGATGTTGATGCATGTAAAAATGCATACATGAACTTTGCACTATATCACTTATATTCCAATCATATTTGCATCATATAAGGGTTATACCACTGTTATTTAATGATTTTAGGAAATAAAATAATTGTTTCCTATTTTTATGGAATTAACCCTGCGCAGGCAGAAAACCCTATTTCTTTCCTTTTATGTTTCAGAGACCTAAACGACGTCCAAATGACCCGGAAAAATACAGGCGTCAATATTTTGGAAGGAGGAAGACTTGGGAGCGAAGGAAGCAAACAGAGGCCCGAGGGCCAAAAGAGGGTGGCCCACGTGGCCTCGGGGCTCCGCAGCCGTCGATCTTTTCTCCACCGCCTTCGTCTTGACCTAAAAACGCCTATAAAAGAAGTCCCGCGGCGTTCTCGAAAACAAGCGCCGCCACAAGACAGAAACACGAAAACGAAGATCTTGAGCTGCAGATTGGAGGGGGAAAACTCCGGCGGGGCGCTTGTCGTGGTGGGAACATGCAGATGCCTAGGGGTAGGCTTATTCTGGGGCCGAACATACGCTTGAGGATTCGGGGAGGGATTGCGTGCTACGAAGCACACACGAACAAACAGACGAACACAAGGATTTACCCTGCTTCGGGCTCTCGTGAGGAGATAAAACCCCTACTGCAGCATCTAGCCTACTTTGGTGTATTTCCCTCTGTATACGCAGTGTGTACAAATGCTCCTCGAGCTGGATGCCTCTAAGTATGCCTCTAATCACTGCTAAATAAGTTGCTAATCTCTAGAGAGGAGAGCTCCCGCGGGGGAAATGAGCCCAGGGCCTCGTGCGCGGCTCTCCCAGCAAGCCCTCCCCCTGGTGCCTTTATATAGAGGAGGCCCAGGGGATAAGGAGACAAAGAACACTATGCACGGGTCCCACTTGTACTCTAGTCACATCAACACACTGTAGCCACGCTGCCTGTGTACTCTAGTCACATCCTGGGAACTGCAGCCACGCTGCCTGTGTCATGGTTTTGTCCACTTGTGCTTGTCTCCTGGAGATGGCAGAGGAATCTTGTACTGGACGAGGTAGAGGTTGGGGACGTTGGTGCAGAGGTTGAGGCAGTATCCCGGTTGAAGATGCAGCACTTAGTGGCCTCGGTATGATTCTGGTCGAAGGAGCATCGGGCGTGACGGTATCGAAGTTACGATCCGGGTCCAGCCTAGCGATCCAGTAGCTGCTCGCATCGATCCGTCCTGGAGAGGATCGGTCGCTGTGGCCCAGCCCAGATGAGAGACGGAGGCCTACTCCGAGGCGATGGCCTGCTCTGGTACGATGGAAGAACCTCGGTTTAGCGCTGTCTCAGTCTCCCGAGGTAACGCGACGACGGTCCGCTCCGGAGTGATGGCCTGCCGAAGTAAACAAGCCCCGGCCCAATCCGAGTTGACAGGGAAGTCGGCCTGCCCGAGGTGCGGCCTGCTCCGGGGCTGGAGGATGCTGGCCCAACCGAGCTGCTGCCCACCCGGACTACCGAGAGAAGTGGAGGCCTGCTCCGGGATTTAGAGGTCGGGCCGCCCGCGAGCGACGGATACCTCGGCCTCGCCCGAGGCTGGAGTGGAGAGCTCGGCCTCCTGGACTGAACGGACCTCGGCCCAGCCGAAGTGAAGAGATGCCTACCCGAGGTAAAAAGCACCTCGGCCCACCGAGCTCAGCATATTTCGGTCAGGGCACTCCCAATTCGGCCCAGGCTGGTTTTATTTCCTCTTTCTCTATCTTTTACTCAATTAATCCTGCTTTTATCTCCTTTAACACCTCGGTTAAACCAAGACTTTGGGGTACCCGGGGTTACATCCCCGACATTAGTCCCCGAGGCTGCGGGGGACTCGCAGAGTCGCGCGCGGACTTACAAAAATAAATGCCACCATCAAAACCTCCATGTACACGACCTCCTGCGTGTATGGGCGCCATAGTAATTCGGTCGTCTTAGCCATGCCCTCCAGGCCAAATGCGACATCCGGTTGACCGCGCTCACCCGAATCAACAACGAGATGACAGTTTGCACTGGAAATGTGCTGCCTGCATGGTCACCATTATATGTCAGTTTTTAGCCCTCCTGGCCTTTACCGAATGGAGATGCCGCCAGCGTCGGTTAGCCCTCCTGGCTTTTACCGAATTGAGATGCCGCCAGCGTCGGTTAGCCCTCCTGGCTTTTACCGAATTGGGATGCCGCCAGCGTCGGTTAGCCCTCCTAGCTTTTACCGAATTGAGATGCCGCCAGCGTCGGTTAGCCCTCCTGGCTTTTACCGAATTGGGATGCCGCCAGCGTCGGTTAGCCCTCCTGGCTTTTACCGAATTGGGATGCCGCCAGCGTCGGTTAGCCCTCCTGGCTTTTACCGAATTGGGATGCCGCCAGCGTTGGTTAGCCCTCCTGGCTTTTACCAAATTGGGATGCCGCCAGCGTCGGTTAGACCGACATAAACCTGCAAGTATGTATCTGAAACATCTCGGTACCTCGGACTCTCTGGGCATATCACACATGTCTCGGTACCTCGGCCCCTCTGGGCAAATCACACATGTCTCGGTACCTCGGCCACTCTGGGCAAATCACACATGTCTCGGTACCTCGGCCACTCTGGGCAAATCACACATGTCTCGGTACCTCGGCCACTCTGGGCAAATCACACACGTCTCGGTACCTCGGCCACTCTGGGCAAATCACACATATCTCGGTACCTCGGCCACTCTGGGCAAATCACACATGTCTCGGTACCTCGGCCACTCTAGGCAAATCACACATGTCTCGGTACCTCGGCCACTCTGGGCAAATCACACATGTCTCGGTACCTCGGCCACTCTGTGCAAATCACACATGTCTCGGTACCTCGGCCACTCTGGGAAAATCACACATGTCTCCAGCCACTGCTGGTTTGACATAAGCATATCTCGAATGCCGGTTTTAGCCACCTTGGGCGTATACCGACATAGATGTCTCCAGCCACTGCTGGTTTGACATAACCATGTCTCGAATGCCGGTTTTAGCCACTCCGAGCGTATACCGACATAGATGTCTCTAGCCACTGCTGGTTTGACATATAACCTGCAAAAACATATCTCAAAGGTTACCTCTGATTAACCAACATAGACACTGATCTGGTACACAGGTAATGCCATGATACATTGGCAAACAGAATAAACAATGATTTGGGATATGGAATGATGCCAGGATATTGTAACAAACCGAAGTAAACAGTGATTAGGGATATGAAATGATGCCGTGATACTATGGCAAACCGAAACAAACGGCGATCTAGAGAATACTGATAATACCAGGGTACCTTGGGTAATTTGAGATAACCAACATAACCATGATACCTCAGATTTCCATTATACCACGGATTTCCACCATACCTCGGAATTCCATTATACCCCGGAATTCCAATATGACTCGGATTTCCAATATACCTCGGATTACCAATATGACCCGGATTTCCAATATACCTCGGAACTCCATTATACCTCGGGTTTCCACCATACCCGGAATTCCAATATACATCGGATTACCAATATACCTCGGATTTCCAATATGACCCGGATTTCCAATATACCTCGGATTACCAATATGACCCGGATTTCCAATATACCTCGGAACTCCATTATGACCCGGATTTCCAATATACCTCAGATTACCAATATGACCCGGATTTCCAATATACCTCGAATTTTCCAGGATACCTCAGTAACGAACATTCTCGACAAAACCGATGTCACCTTTCAACGTTAGTCCAACATACATATCATGAAGAATATTTGACGGGAACAACCACCATTCTAACCGAGGCAAACTAGCTATAACACTTGATAGAAAATGAATCTAACAACACATACTAAGCCCAAAGACCTAGACTCCGTTTCAACCGAGTCCCCGAGTTACTTTTCTTATCTAGGAGGAGGTGCAACAACAGACTGGCAATCCAGTCCCCGGGTCAAGACATCTTGTCTCGGGTAGAACAACTAATCAAAGCAAGGTAGAAACGAGGGGCCAGTCCCCGAGTACTGTTTGAGACTATCTAGAAGCATGAGCAGACATATAAATGATACTTACACGGCCAGGTTGTAGGAGAAGTCTTAACTCGGATTTCCAAGTCTTAACTCGGATCTCCCAGGATACCTCAGACTTCAGAACAGCTCAGATTCCAGAACACCTCGGATTCTAGAATCAGCTCGGACTCCAGAACACCTCGGATTCCAGAACAGCTCGGACTCCAGAACACCTCGGATTCCAGAACAGCTCGGATTCGCACTGTAGCCAACTCGAAAATGAGTCAACACACGGGGACGATGTCGAAGTTGAGTCCCCGAGTTGATGACGAAGGTCCCATCCAAATTAATCCAGCAAGCGCCACTATCAGCCCCACGGTGGGCGCCAACTGTCGTGGTGGGAACACGCAGATGCTAGGGGTAGGCTTATTCTGGGGCCAAACGTACGCTTGAGGATTCGGGGAGGGATTGCGTGCTACGAAGCACACACGAACAAACAGATGAACACAAGGATTTACCCTGCTTCGGGGCTCTCGTGAGGAGATAAAACCCCTACTGCAGCATCTAGCCTACTTTGGTGTATTTCCCTCTGTATACGCAGTGTGTACAAATGCTCCTCGAGCTGGATGCCTCTAAGTATGCCTCTAATCACTGCTAAATAAGTTGCTAATCTCCAGAGAGGAGAGCTCCCGCGGGGGGAAATGAGCCCAGGGCCTCGTGCGCGGCTCTCCCAGCAAGCCCTCCCCCTGGTGCCTTTATATAGAGGAGGCCCAGGGGACAAGGAGACAAAGAACACTATGCACGGGTCCCACTTGTACTCTAGTCACATCAACACACTATAGCCACGCTGCCTGTGTACTCTAGTCACATCCTGGGCACTGCAGCCACGCTGCCTGTGTCATCGTTTTGTCCACTTGTGCTTGTCTCCTGGAGATGGCAGAGGAATCTTGTACTGGACGAGGTAGAGGTTGGGGACGTTGGTGTAGAGGTTGAGGCAGTATCCCGGTTGAAGATGCAGCACTTAGTGGCCTCGGTATGATTCAGGTCGAAGGAGCATCGGGCGTGACGGTATCGAAGTTACGATCCGGGTCCAGCCTAGCGATCCAGTAGCTGCTCGCATCGATCCGTCCTGGAGAGGATCGGTCGCTGTGGCCCAGCCCAGATGAGAGACGGAGGCCTGCTCCGAGGCGATGGCCTACTCTGGTACGATGGAAGAACCTCGGTTTAGCGCTGTCTCAGTCTCCCGAGGTAACGCGACGATGGTCCGCTCCGGGGTGATGGCCTGCCGAAGTAAACAAGCCCCGGCCCAATCCGAGTTGACGGGGAAGTCGTCCTGCCCGAGGTGCGGCCTGCTCCGGGGCTGGAGGATGCTGGCCCAACCGAGCTGTTGCCCACCCGGACTACCGAGAGAAGTGGAGGCCTGCTCCGGGATTTAGAGGTTGGGCCGCCCGCGAGCGACGGATACCTCGGCCTCGCCCGAGGCTGGAGTGGAGAGCTCGGCCTCCTGGACTGAACGGACCTCGGCCCAGCCGAATTGAAGAGATGCCTACCCGAGGTAAAAAGCACCTCGGCCCACCGAGCTCAGCATATTTCGGTCAGGGCACTCCCAATTCGGCCCAGGCTGGTTTTTATTTCCTCTTTCTCTATCTTTTACTCAATTAATCTTGCTTTTATCTCCTTTAACACCTCGGTTAAACCAAGACTTTGGGGGTACCCGGGGTTACATCCCGACAGCGCTGCGTGCGTGGTCTCCATCCTCTCCATCGACATCTCCACCATCTCCATCTGAACATGATTACGGTTATATATGTAATTCCTATGTGGTGGATCTTTTTGTGAGTTAATATATGTTGAGATTGCAAATGTTTGTTTCAGTTATGAATATAGATGCATATTATGTACCTCGTTCTTATCTACTTGTTATGATCAAGCATGTTTATGAGGGCGTGTGTGGGGTGATGTGTGCATTAGTTGGAGTAACAGGGGTGGTGAGTGCGGTAAGTTGACAACTGTAATATCGCGATCCACTTGGGTGTTTTACCTTACTTTGTTGCCTCACTAGGGATAAACAAAAATACCATGCTACAAGGGTTGAGGGTGACCAAGCTTCTTCCTGTGACTAGATCTAGCATGTTTTTATTTTCACTTCATGTCATGATACTTAAAGCTATACTCTGAGTTATCTTAATTACTAAGGTGTTATGATTTGGTTCACATCTTGGTGGAGTCTAAGTGAGATTAATAACCAAAAGATCTCTATGTTAGGACGTGATGCCCATATAATTAGTAACTTGATATCAAACTTTGTGTTGCAATCTCATATGTCAACTCTATGTGTCCATTGTCTGTCACACCATTAAAAGAGAGAGTGCATTTGTGAAACCATGAACCCCGGTCCATTTTTAATCATAAGAAACACCTTTCCAACCACTTTTATCACTTTTCCATTTTCTGCAATTATTAAATCCGAAAATACAAAAACACTTTTCCATCTTGCATTCATCATAAAAAAACCAAAAATATCATTTATCATTGTTATCATCATCCTTGCACATTCATTCACCACCATTGCATATTTATTTCTTGTTTGCATTGCATAATTATCTTCATATCATTCATACACCTTATGCTGACAACCACAGGTGAGGTTGAGGACCAAAACAATTAACCTTGTTTTGTAGGTGACCAAAAGAAGGATAGGAAGATAAATCTTTCACTACTGATTCCCCGAGAGTTCGATATTAAACCCTCGAGTCACCCTCGTGAGGAAAACACATCTTCCACTTACTACACACTCTGCACTTGGAGCCTCAACCTAACCCATTTACTTTTGATGCAGGTAACTACGCACCGGAGATCAAGACTGTTTTCTGGCGCCGTAGATCAACCTCTTCAAGGGCCATCACCGTGTCACATCGGCCATCCCCTACCTACATACATCATACTTCTTAATGGACAATATTCTAAACACTAGTGCAATGATTCATATTTCGTGTTTGTGACCACATCTCTCTTATCTATCTACACTTGGTGGTGTCAATCACCTCATGACAAGGATAAACAAGGCATTATGAATAAATCAAACCATCACATGAATCATAGAATATCTCCAAAGTATGACAAGTCATAAAAGTTCCAACACAACGGTAAATGCATAACAAATCATCTCATACCACAATATCCACAATAGGAATTACATAGATGACCGTAATCATGTTCAACAGCTCATACGGTACTAATTAGTGAAGCTCAAAGAGAGGAGAGATACATAAGTTACTTCCACAAACCCATAGTCCAGAGGTGGACTACTCCCTCTTCAGCATGGAGACGGTGGAGAAGTCGATGGAGAAGATGGAGACCACGCTGTCAGCGCCCCGCCTGAGTTTTCCCCCTCCAGTCTGCAGCTCCAGGTCTCTATTTCGGTGTTTCTGTGTTTCGGCGGCGCTCCTTTCCAGAGGGCGCCGGGGACTATTTTTATAGTCGGTTTTAGGTCAAAACCTAGTCGGTGGAGAAAAGATCGACGACAGCGGAGTGTCGAGGCCCAAGATAGGGGTTCCCACGCGGCCAGGTACAGGGACCGCGTGGGCCCACCTCTTTTGGCCCTCGGGTCTCGCTTGTTTTCTTCCTTCACCCCCAAGTCTTCTTCCTTCCAAATATTGACGCTCGTAAATTTGCAGGTCATTTGGACGTCGTTTGGGTCCCTGAAACATTAAAATAAAGAAATAGGTTTTTCTGCCTACACAGGGTTAATTCCATAAAAATAGGAAATAAATATAATATTCCCAAAAATCATTATAAAACATTGATATAACCCTTATATGATGCAAATATGATTGGAATATAAATAATATAGTGCAAAGTTCATGTATGCATTTTACATGCATCAACATCCCAAGCTTAACCAATACTCGTCCTCGAGTATGAAGGTGATAAAACTAACTTGGACTTTGCAATTTAATACTAACAATGGATATCAAAGATGATTACTGTTGCTACATAGAGTCAAATGATTCATTCTTCAAAGGAGTAGCAATATGCAAGATAGTTTATGAAGTGATATCAAGTATTCAATGCAAGGATGTTCAATGATAATTCACAAAGTGTAACATGAAAGAAAGTAATATGGACCACATGTTTGCATAATGATAAGTAAGAACATCCTACAATGGTCATAGAGTATTGATGAAAATATGAATATAAAAGGTGGACACTTTGGAAAAGATATATATGTGAGTAGAGGTAAGGCATGCATAAGTTTCATCTAACTTCCAATTAAGTTAAATGATTGCAATGTGGTAATCCTTGGTGTCAAGATCTCATTACCCCTATCATAGCATCTTGAATGATTAAAGTTTAAAGTGAAAGCAAATATGAGTAGTGTGCTTGACAAAATAAAGGTTGAATGTCTTATGCCCTTGAATACAAGTACCTACACCAAGGGTTACTCAACTTGGGACACAAAGCAAGTTCAACTTAAATTTAATTGTAAGTAATAATAGTATCATTAAGAGCGTCGACTGGGGTACCTCTTGTCCCAGGAAATGGATCAAGCCCATATCAAAATGACAAGACAAACAAACAAAATGAATAACCTCAACACCCTTTTTATTTACCATTGGAATAGTTTTTTATTGTAAGGTGTATCACTGATGGTTCACCATAGTATGTAAGTAAATTTCCACCATGAATGATGCATGGCTTAGATTAGCGGCCCATGCGTCTCTCTAACCATTTATTCAAACTCATTTAAACTTGCTTTACTTCCACATTTATTTCACCATGATAAGCATCCATAGACAAAAGTACATGATATCAACTAAATGAAATGATGAGCATGTTGAAAGCTTGCCATGTGACATCACATATGAGCAAACTCCCAACCTCGAACATTTGTCAAGCCGACAACATTATAATCTTAATCACAATGGGTCATGTTTTATTTATGCAATAAAAGTAAAGTGTGCATCAAGTTCGTGAGAGCTATATAACCAACTTTTCCCATAACAATCAATAACATAACATTTTCATTCAGAGGTATAGATAACACAAATAACATGATAAACATACTCGAAATAGCATAAAGCTAATAGGTAGATATGGTGGACTCACTGGAATAACTTTGGTAGAAGGTGTTGGAAACAAGTTTTTACTTGTTGGAGTTTTTGGGCTAGCAAGAGGGAGAAAGTTGACCATCTAAATGCATGCATGAGTGTCCATAGAACTAACTAATCTATGTTAAACAAAGTAAACTAACATTCAGCATCAAAACATGAATAAGAGATAGCCCTTGATAAAGTATTTGCAAATTATTACTCATTAACAAGCTCATGAATCATGCAACTATATGTATCTTTTAAAATCAACTCAAAAATCCCTTTTCCCAACCTTATAATAGCATCCAACATAATTCAACCCATATTTCTAGTAGCTCTCTCATATATAGATGATAGTGTGGTGGTCTGATGCGTGTAAAGCACACGTTCTTTGGGAGCCCCAAGAGGAAGGTATGATGAGTGCAGCAGCAAGTTTTCCCTCAGCATGAAACAAAGGTTTAATCGGACCAGTAGGAGATCAAAGTCACTTCTGAAGGTTGTTGGCGGCGAAATGTGGTGCGGCGCCAGGGATTCCGGTGCCAACGTGGAACCTGCACCCAAGACAATCAAACTACTTTGTCCCAACGAATCAGTGAGTGCGTCAATCTCACCGGCTTGCTAAAAACAAAGGATTAAAAGTGTGGTGTGGAAAATGATGTTTGATTGCAGAGAATGAAAGAGAACAATGATTGCAGTAGGTTGTATTATCAGATGTAAAAGAATGGACCAGGGTCCACAGTTCACTAGTGGTGTCTCTCCATAAAGATAACTAACATGCTGGGTAAACAAATTACAACTGGGCAATTAACAATATTGAAAGTGCATAATAACAATGCATGTGCAAGTAGTGTCTACTATGAAATTCATTTGGGCATTACGACAAAGTACACAGACCGCTATCCAGCATGCATCTGTGCCTAAATAGTCCACCTTCAGGTTAACATCCGTACCCCTTTCAGTATTGAGTTGCAAGCAACAGACTATTGCATTAAGTAAAGTGCATAATGTAAGCAACACAATTATCCTTAGACAAAGCATCGCTGTTTTACCCCTAGTGGCAACAGCACATCCACAACCTTAGAACTTTCTGTCACTGTCCCAGATTAAATGGAGGCATGAACCCACTATCTAGCATAAATACTCCCTCTTGGGAGTCACAAGCATCAACTTAGCCAGAGTATCAACACGCAACGGAGAGCATGCAAGATCATAAATAACATAGACATGATAATTCAATATTCAACTTGACATAGTATCAATATTCATCGGATCCCAGCAAACACAACATGTAGCATTACAATAAGATGATCTTGATCATGATAGGCAGCTCACAAGATCTAAACATGATGGCACAAGAGGATAAGACAACCATCTAGCTACTGCTATGGACCCATAGTCCAAGGATGAACTACTCACACATCACTCTGGAGGCAGGCATGGCGATGTAGAGCCCTCCGGTGATGATTCGCCTCTTCGACAGGGTGCGGGAAGAGCTTCAGAACCCTCCCGAGTTAGGGTTGACGGCGGCGATGGCTCTGGAACTTTTCGTGAAATATGACTCGGGTATTTAGGGTTTTCCTGAAAACATCAATTTATAGGCGAAGGGGCGACGTCGGTGGAGACCCGAGGGGCCCACACCACGTCACGGCGTGGCAGAAGGTGGGGCCGCGCCGCCACGTGGTGTGGCCGCCTCCTCGGCCCCCTTCGTGTCTCCTTCGGAGTCTCCGGTGTAAGTGGACTGCAACGGCTACATTTCTAGGAGGGGTATAAATACCCCTCCAGCCAGCTAGCTCGACCAGAATTGAAGTCCACCATTATTGCAAGCTCAAGATTTGCTAGATCTCCCAATCCATCCACCCAAACTTGTTGATCTTTGGAGGATTGAAGGAGAAGGCCCCGATCTACATCTTCACCAAGCCGTTCTTCATTTCCCCCTCATTCACTTGAGGGACCATTTGCTAGGGTTTCCACTAGGAAAACCTAGCCCATTATTGTACTTACTTGCTTGTCTTTGTGACAGATTGTAGCTGTTTGGGAGCCCCCAATCCATTGTGGGTTGTGCCCCCAAATCATTGTTGTAAAGGCTCTGGACTCCGCCTTGAAGGTTTCCGATAGTTGAAGTGAACCAATCCTTTGTGGTGCGATTCACCGGAGAAGAGGGTGAAGCCTTTGTGGCTGTTGAACCATTGTATTGGTTCACACCTCTCCAACGAGACGTACTCCCCTAAAAAGGAGGAACTCGAGAATACATCTGTGTCTCCGCGTGCTTTCACTTCGGTTACCTCTATCCTTGTTTACCGCCTTTACTTTAATCCTCTAAGTGTCGTACCGATCCCTTTCAATTGGTATCAAAGCCTAGGCTCTCTTGTTGGGCTTAACCACCTAAGAGAAGTATGACACATAGTGAGGATGAGGCCGATCTTACCAAGGCTAATGAAGCCCTTGAAAAGGCCAAAGCCAACGCGACATCCATGGCCGATATCAAATCGTTAGAAACAACATTGACATCATCCATGAATGTCAAATTTGATGAGTTTCGTGACATGTTCATGAAATTTGCAAAAGGCAAGCTTTCAAAGATATCCCACTAGAGGGTGTCTCTAACTCCGATGAGGGTGATTCCGAGGAGGTAAAGAGAAAAAGAAAAAGGGGGTTGAAACCACCTCCGGAACTAAACCACCTCCTCCACCTTCCACCGTGCATGTAGATGGGAAGGAAGATTACCATGCCGTTCCGGGTGGTACCCTACCGACCCACCTATCACCACCCGCATAAACCCTTTAGGTCCTCCACCTAAGCTTAATGCATTAGCTTTTGCTAGTTGGCAACGCTCAATGAAATCTCATATCAACAGTGCCTCTATCGAGCTTTGGAGGATCATTGAAGATGGATACAAGGTCGATCCAAGCAATGTGACAAGAAGAGAGTTTGCCGAAAAGCAACTCAATGCCTCCGCACTCCACATGATTGAACTTCATTGAGTGAAAGTGACAAGCATTATGTTCTTCACGCCACCACCGCCAAAGAAGCTTGGAATTGTCTTGAGGTTGCATTTCCTTGGAAATGAAAGCATGAAGAGAAATAGATATGATCTTTGAGCAATGATGCCGAAGGCTTCTACATGTTTGACAATGAGAATCATGAAGACATGTATGGAAGACTCAAACTCTTGCAAAGGCCTTCTATGATGTGGGGGCAACCTATGTGGATGATGCTTGGGTCAAGAGGAAGTATGTGAATGCTCTCTTGCCTTTCGAGCCCATCGAGTTGAAGTCTATTCAAGGAAGACACAACTACAATCAAATGACATCCAATGAAGTTATGCAAGAAGTGCAAGCCTCCAAGGTTGCCACCAAGAATGCCGAAGATAACCGTGCTAGGGCCATGGGATGAAACAAGGCCCCTCACTTGCTTTGAAGGCCAAGGTGGTATGTCTGAAAATGATGAGGTTGAAGCGTGCCCAAGCAACATTGCTCCAATGAGCTTGAACAAGCTCTCAATGGTCATATAGCTCTTGCCACAAGAGTGTTTTGGAAGACCCGGCAAGCTAAAGCTCGAGTTGATAGAGAACAACTCAAGTGGGAAGAAAGAGCTAGCCTCAAGGACAAACTTGCTACAATTGTCATGACAAGAACCACTACATAAGAGAGTGTCCTTATGAGAACCGAGAGCAAAATGGTGGGAAGCTTCCCAAGGACCACTCAAGGTTGATCCAAAAGAAGCCCGCAAGACCAAGGAAGCCTTTCTTCAAGAAGGCACCAAGAATTGTGTTGGTGGCACAAGAAGAATATGCCACAAGTGGTTCCGAAGATGAAGATGCACCTACTAAAGAGGTAGCCGCA
Organism: Poa pratensis; assembly: GCA_947311845.1. Classification (NCBI taxonomy): domain Eukaryota; kingdom Viridiplantae; phylum Streptophyta; class Magnoliopsida; order Poales; family Poaceae; genus Poa; species Poa pratensis. The sequence continues at coordinate 78,349,863 of CAMZMU010000052.1, read as the reverse complement.
TTGGCTATTGTATCAACTTCATCATCTTCTCTCTTTGAATCCCCCAATGAAACTTCTCCACCAACAACGCTCGTTGCCTCATGGCTCATGTCACCGAGGTATCATCTCTTCTCCCAAGACTATGCATGAAATGAGTGATCAATCTAGTCTTGTGATTAAGAAGGAACTTGTTGCTTCGATACTTCATGACTAACTTGCAAGGTGAAGCTAAGGAACATGTTGAGTCTCTCATGAGACAACTATGTGCGGCCGAAGAACTTCTTCAAGAAAAGAGTAAGATTGAGAGAGAGGATTCTCTCACCATTGCTCTTGAATGCTTCCATAGCATCCTTGAATGCCTCTCTTGATGAAGAGAGTGAAGAAAGAAGTTCTCTTGAGGAAAGACTTGATTCTCTTGATGCTAAAAATGATGATATCATTAATAAAATCATTAAGGATAGAGATCATGTCTTTGCTAAATATAAAGTGCTTAAAAAGGAGAAAGTTGAACTTGGGGTTGCTAATGCTAGACTTCTTGAGGATATGGAGAAGCTTGACAAGGCTCACAAGGCCTTGGAAACACTCACTCTCTTTAGTCAAGTCTCATGAGCAACTTCAAACTCAACTTTCTAAATCTAGCTCAACTAGCATATCTATTCTTCCTCGTGTTCATGAAAATGTTATTGAAGAAAATGCTAGGTTGAAGGTGATCTTGCCAAGGCCACTATGCCAAGACCTCTATTCCCAAAGGTAAAGATAAGGGTATTGCTTATTTGTTTGAGCAAAAACCACACAAAGGGAAGGAGGGTCTTGGTTATGTAGCCGAGCCAAAGAAGAAAGTGAGCAACAACAAGAAGATCAAGACCAAGCCCGCACAAGCCAAGACTTCCATTGCGGGTGGTAGTGCCACAAGGGGCAAGACCACTCGTAGTGACTTTGCGGGGCATAACAATCCCAACTATATTCTTTATGTTGATTATTATGGGGATGTTTATGCAAATATGTTGGTCCTATGATGGTTACATTGATTACTCTATTTGGGTTCCTAAGACCCTTGTTGCTAACCAAAAGGACCCATTGAGAAATGGGTACCTAAATCCAAGCAATGATCTCTTGTAGGACTATGCTTCCGGTGGATCTAAATGGGTGGTTGATAGTGGATGCACTAGTCATATGACCGGAAGCAAGGAGATTATGACGGAGTTGAGACCAAATCTAAATCACTCAACCGTCTCTTATGGTGACAAGTCAAAAGCCGAGGTAAAGAGTCTGGCAAGGTGGTAGTTGCAAGGGATATCACCCTTGTAAATGTCATGCTTGTTGAGTCTCTAGGTTACAATCTTATGTCCGTTCGTGCTCAATAAGATGAACTTTGATGTCCATTTTACTATTGATATGGTGGTACTCTTGAGGAGCAAGACTCTAAAGGTCATGTTCGTTGGGTATGTTGAAAATGAGTTGTTTGTGGTAGACTTTTCGGGGTCTACCAACACTCAAGCAATATGCCTATTCGGAAAGGCCGACGTGGGGTGGTTGTGGCATCGCCGCTTGTCCCATGTCAACATGAGAACTTTGCAAAGTCTTCACAAGGGTGGCCACATTCTTGGACTAAAAGAGAATGTTTCTTTTTCTAGAGATCGTCTTTGTAGGGCTTGTGTTGAAGGAAAGATGCATGATTCTCCCCACCCAAGCAACACCATCATCTCATCAAAGAGGATATTGGAACTTCTTCATGTTGATCTCTTTGGTGCCGTGCCGCAACCGAGTCTTGGTGGGAAGAAGTATTGTTTGGTGATTGTTGATGACTATTCAAGATTTACTTGGGTTTTCTTCTTCAAGACGAAGGATGAAACTCAACAAACCGTCATCGACTTCTCCAATGAAGTTCAACGTCAACACAATGTCCCATATTGGCCATTAGAAGTGACAATGGCTCCGAGTTCAAGAACTACACCTTGAATGAGTTTCTTAGTGAAGAGGGAATTCGTCATCAATATTCCGCTGCGTATACCCCTCAACAAAACGGTGTAGCCGAGAGGAAGAACCGGACTCTTATGGATATGGCAAGGTCCATGTTGGCGGAGTTTAAGTCTCCACTCTTCTTATGGGCCGAAGCATCTCCACGGCGTGTCACTCCTCCAACCGGTTATTCTTTCGCAAAGGAAAGAAGGAAACTCCATATGAAATGCTTACCGGCAACAAGCCCAATGTCTCCTACTACCGAGTGTTTGGTTGTAAGTGTTTACAAAATCAAAGGTGTTCATTTATCTAAATTTGAATTAAAGCTTTAGAGGGTGTTTTGTTGGGTACGGTGCGAACTCTCACACTTATAGAGTCTACGACAAATCCTTAGGGAGAGTTGTGGAATCTTGTAGTGTGAGGTTCGATGAGAATGACGGCTCCCAAGTGGCGCAATTTCATGTTTGTGATGTAGATAATGAGGAACCTCAAGATGCAATAAGAAGAATGGGGGTTGGTTTCTATCGCCCCATTGAAGTCCATCATGAGCCTCCTCAAGCAAGTCCAAGCTCCACTCAAGTGGAGACTCCATCATCACAAGTTGAAGTTGCACCTTCTATGGAAGCAAATGATGCACCTACCCAAGAACAAGTTCAAGACCCTCCTCAAGTTGACCAAGAGGCTATACAAGAACCAAGTTCTCCTATTGTCAACACTAGCCAAGGTCAAGACCAAGATCAACCATCTCTTCTATATTGAAGATGTGCATCAAGATGATCAAGGTCACCACTCCGGTCAAGACGGGGACTCAAATGATCAAGATGATCAAGCGATAATTCCTCGCAACAATGAGGATATCGAAACCCGTCGTCTAGAAAGAGTCAAAAGAGATTGGAAAAGAAAGAGTCTTCATCTGATGCTATCCTTAGTGATGCAAGAACAAGGTCACCACAAGAAGACAATTGGCAAGCTTTAGTGAACATCAAGCCCATATCTCTATGGTGGAACCAAAGAAAGTCTTTGAAGCTCTTGAAGATCCGGATTGGTTGGAAGCCATGCATGAAGAGCTCAACAACTTCAAGCGCAACAAAGTGTGGAATCTAGTGGAGAAGCCAAAAGATTGCCTCAATGTTATAGGCACCAAGTGGATATTCAAGAACAAGCAAGATGAGCATGGAATGGTTGTGAGGAACAAGGCAAGATTGGTAGCTCAAGGGTACTCTCAAGTTGAAGGCATTGATTTTGGAGAGACCTATGCTCCCGTGGCTCGCCTTGAGTCCATCCGTATCCTTCTTGCATATGCATCACATCATAATTTCAAATTGCAACAAATGGATGTGAAAAGTGCTTTCTTAATGGTCCTTTAAAGGAGTTGGTATATGTTAAGCAACCTCCGGGATTTGAGGATCCACACTTCCCAAACCATGTCTACAAACTTGATAAGGCGCTCTATGGTCTCAAACAAGCACCTCGTGCTTGGTATGAGCACCTAAGAGAGCTATTGATAGACCGTGGCTTTGAAGTGGGGCAAATCGATCCCACTCTTTTTACCAAGAGGGTTAAAGGGGAGCTTTTCATATGCCAACTTTATGTTGATGATATCATTTTTGTCTCATCTAACAAAGCTTTCAATGATACTTGGTTTTGAAATCAAGCAATTGAGTGGAGGGACTTTCATCTCTCAAGCCAAATATATCCAGGACATGCTCAAGAGGTTCAAGATGCAAGATGCTAAAGAGAAGAGGTTTCCTATGGACACCAAATGTCACCTTCAACTTTGTCGAAAGGGTAAAGATGTTGATAAAAAACTCTATCGCTCTATGATTGGTTCTTTGCTTTATCTTTGTGCATCTAGACCCGATATTGTGTTGAGTGTAGGAGTGTGTGCAAGGTACCAAGCGGTTCCCAAAGAAAGCCACTTAATTGTGGTGAATCGAATCTTTCGATATTTGGTTCATACCCCAAGGTTTGGTTTGTGGTATCCTAAAGGTTCAACATTCTCTCTTATCGGTTACACGGATTCGGATTGGTCCGGTTGTAAGGATGATAGGAAATAAACTTCCGGGGCATGCCAATTCCTTGGTAGGTCCTTGGTGAGTTGGTCTTCTAAGAAGCAAAATTGCATATCTCTCTCCACCACCGAAGCCGAGTATGTGGCGGCCGCTAGTTGTTGCACTCAATTGTTATGTATGAGGCAAACTTTAAAGGAATACGGTGTCCATTGTGACAAAGTGCCTCTTTTATGTGACAATTAAAGTGCTATCAAGATTGGTCACAACCCGGGGGAGCACTCAAGAACGAAGCATATTGAGATTCGTTATCATTTCATTCGTGATCACATCAACCGGGGTGACATTGAGCTTGGCTATATTCCCACGAAGATCCAACTTGCCGATATGTTCACGAAGCCACTTGATGAAGCAAGGTTCACTTATTTGAGGCATGAGCTAAATATCGTAAATTCGGGGAGCGTCGCTTGACTATCTTGCATACACACCTATTTCTTAGCTATATGTTTGGTTTAGGTGTAGGCATGGACATAGGGGGAGTGCGGTCCTAATCCATTGGACTATCCCTCCCCCCATTATGCCGATAGTAAGAACTCATTTTGTCTCTATTTGTTCATTTTATGAAGGAAACGACTATGTGTAAGGCGCCTTACATTTGGCATAACCGTAAGGCGGTATAGTTAATCATCAAACTCACGCATGCATGCACATGCCCGCTGACTGTGGCGTTACCTCTTGCATGCACTACTCTTGCATGCATTAGAAAACAAAATTGCTGATGTCATCCCGCATTAAATGCAAAATTAAAAAATTTAAAAAGTTTTGTAGCTCAAACCGTTTATCCGATTGAGAATCCGTTTTCACCGTTGGACTAGTCGCGTCGAGATCTTCAAAACTAGATCCCATGTTGATATGTTCCGACAACTTTTTTTTTGCCCGAAAGTTATCACCCTCGTAACATAAAAGTTACCAAGGCTTGAATACTTAAGTTACCCACCATATTAGCGATTAGTTCCGGTACGGTACCTCTCTCATGCATGCACTAGAAAATGAAACTGCTGACATCACCACGCATTAAATAAGAAATTTTGAAAATTCAAAAAGTTTTGTAGCTCAGACCATTTATCCGATTTATGATCTGTTTTCACCGTAGGACTAGTCGCGTCGATATCTTCGAAACTAGATCACATGTTGATATGTTCCGACAACTTTTTTTCGGACCCAAAAGTTACCACCCTAGTAACATATAAGTTACCCAGGCTTGAATACGTAAGTTACCCACCATATTAGCGATTAGTTTTAGAGTTAAAATAGAACCATTTTGTTGTTGTTCTTGTATAATTTTACGAGGTTTAAAGTTACCACATCACTTTGAGATGGTAAATTTATCGTGTATAAGTATTAGGATGATAACTGTCGATATCATAGTGAAACTACACATAAAAAAATGGGCATTGCGTTCGTAACTATCATTTAGAGGACATGTTAACTATATGGATTTCCTGGTGGATAACTATATCACGAACACATGGATAACTTCATATGTACTGGGTGGGTAACTTCATCAGTATTGGGTGGGTAACTTTATAAGTATTAGGTTGATAATTTTATCAGTACATGATGGGTAAATTTATTAGTACTAGGTTGGTAACTTTACCATGACAGGGTGGGTAACTCCATCAGTACTAGGTGGACAACTATATCAGTATTGGGTGGGTAACTTTATATGTATTAGGTTGGTAACTTTATCAGTACGGGTTGGTAACTTTATCAATACTGGTTGGGTAACTTTACCAGTACAGGGTGGGTAACTCTCTCTCTGTTTTGAGATGACAGAAACAAGCAAGTGCTAAATGACCCAACTGAATAATTCTTCAGTTAGCACAAGTGACCGAGAGAGGCACCACAAGCACATCATCTGTGGAGGATTAAATCGGTACTGAGCTCAAAACAACAGACACGGACCGGGCAGATCGGCAGCGGGGTTCATGGCGTCGGACTTGTCGGCGGTCACGGACACGGGAAGCGGACATGGACACGGAAGAAGCGCGCACGCGAACATGGGCACCTGAAGGAGCACACGGGCACACTCGGAGCAACACCTCGACGGGTGGACAAACACGGACACAGGAACGGACACATCGGGTACGGGCAAGGTTCACGGCATCGGTGGACTTGGCGAAGGTCAGCGATCGTCAGGGAAAGTATTGGCGACGAGCGGCGAGGTTCACGGTGTCGGACTTGTCGGCGGTCACGGACACGGGAAACGGACACGGACATGGGCGGGCACAGCAACACGGCACCGGACACCGGGAAAAGAAACGCATGACGCACACGTCAACTTCTTGCGGGCAATCCGTCGAACACGTGGCGGGCGGCACCAACTTCCCGCGGGCATAACAACAACAGTAGCAATAGAGCATCACAGACCACACACACCACAGCACCTGACGCCCGTGTGGTCAATGGAGGAGGACCAAAGGAGCAAGCACCACGGCGGAGCAGCTAGGACCGAGGGCATGGCAGGAGATGGAGCAGGGCGCCGGAGCAGGGGACGGCGTCGGCGAGGAGCGGCCGTGGAGAGGAAGGGGAGGCGCAGGGTGGCTCGGGGCGGAGAAGAAGGGCCCGGCCGTGGTGGAGCTCGTCGGGGAGGCGGAGCCGACCTACGGAGGAGCTCGGGCCGGCGGTCGGGGCCAGCAAAGGAGGCGACGGCGAGCTCGAGGGGCCGGGGCGCGGCGAGGAGCTTGGGACGGCGAGGAGCTGCGGCCCTCCACGTCGGGCCGGCGGCCGGGGCCAGCAGAGGAGGCGACGGCAAGCTCGAGGGTCCACGTCGGGCCGGCGGCCGGGGCCAGCAGAGGACGCGACGGCGAGCTCGAGGGGCCGGGGCGCGGCGAGGCGAGGAGCTGGGGGCGGCGCATCGGCCGGAGGAAGGCGGGAGCAGGAGCATGGGAGATGAGGAGCAGGGAAGGGAGCACGGTCTTTTCCTGCTAGCATGTTGACGAAGGGCTCCCGTGTGGTTTGACCAAGTCTTCGTGTACGCGACATGCGGATGCGCGGCTCTGCGTGCGTGTGTGTGCTGCCGTCCGTCCATGATCGTACGGCCAACGAGCGTGCGTACACTTCTGCCAGATATAAGTCGCCTGCTATTTAGATTTCCCGTTTTATGAATTGTGAGCTTAAATGATGAGTAGTGGCGGTGAACTCAAGATATATCTTCGCGATGTCACACCACATACACTCATACATGTTCTTTGTGAAGAATTGGTCTTTATGGAGTTATATTTGGATTTCGTTGCCTATCCAATGTTTTATGGAAAACACACTCAAATGTTGGTTTTTAATGTTGTTTTTGTTGCTTCTTATAAGTTTGAGAGTGAAGTACCAGTTTCAGTGACCTAAAATCTCAACCCAAGCCTCACTCATCCTAAAACTTGCTTTTCTTGCAACATACATGTCTCCACACAAAAATCTGGTGTTTTTGGGTCGTAGGGGCCGGAGACTCCGGTGTTGAAGCCCGGAGACTCCGGCCTGACCAAAGACTCCGCCCCAAACCACGGAGACTCCGGCCTGGCTGGAGACTCCTGTGTGTTTGGGCCAGAGACTCCGGTCTCGGTTTTTCGCTGGGCTCCAAAAGCAGTCGAGGTGAGGAGTTATTTCATAACTCCTCCCCACACCCAACTCCACAAACCTCCCAGCCGCCGCCTCCGCCCCAAGGACACCACTCCGGCCATCCCCGCCGCCGGAATCTACCGTGCCACCGGCTCCTCCACCACTCAAGCTTTGGGGACCTTCCTCCCCATCGTTTGACCTCACCATGAAGGACACGGGTACCACTCTCTCTCTTCCTCTAGGATTTCGTCCTAGATCTAGTTTTGAGAGTAGTTCTTGCTGAAATTCGTGGTGTAGATTCTTTAGGATGGCAATGTACACTCTAGGAAATTTGTGGGGTCATTTTTTCACTCATTTTCGACCTAGATTGGAAGTTCTTGTCTCAGGCCGGAGACTCCGGTCCCCAGGACCGGAGACTCCGGTGTGGCCGGAGACTCCGCCCCCTGAGACCGGAGACTCCGGTCTAGATCAATTCTGAGTAAAAAAATTGACACATGATTTCTTCCTTTTTGGATTCCTGAGACATGTTGGCTTACCCCCGTGCTACCTATCTACTCCTGTTTCACAGCTAACAAGCGGTATCCCGGTGCCTCATCATCATCTTCCAAAATCAAGAAGACAACCGCAAAGAGACAAGGCCGAGACTACATTGTCCGTGATGAAGTCAATGATAGAAATGTGCAGCGAGGTGTCTTGAATCAAGAACGGGCAGCTGAGGCAAGGAGGCTCAAGCAAGAGGCTGCCCTTCGTAGAGATGAAAGGGCCAAGAAGGACATGTTTGCCAACTTGACCACTTTGGAAGACTTGAACAAGGAAGACTACCGAACCATGAGGATGCAGAGTTTCTATGATATGCCCAACAACTCAACGGATAGTTATTTTTGGAGAAAGGAGAAAGAGCTCATCATGAAGGAAATCTATGCCAACTTAGACCCAAAAGCTCTTGTTTGTCCTCAAAAACCATTGAACTTTGCAATATTGGCCAAGAAGCAATACTTTGTGGAAGCAATTTGGGTTGCAAGGAAGATGGGACTTGAGCACCTCATATCCACTCAACAAAATTATGACATTGAGAAGGTCCAACAATTCTTTGCTACTCTTGTTCTAGGACCGGAGGAGGACACGAAGATGACTTGGATGACCGGGCCTGTCCAATGTTCTGCCACTTTCTCAGATTTTGGACGGATTTTGGGCTATGAGTTCAAAGGGGTTTCCACTCCGGTTGGTCGAAGGATGCATGTTGAAGGGCAATACTATGAGAAGAATGTTCTTCTCCCTCTTTGTGCCAAGGATGGCAAACTTGCTACCACTCGTGGTCTCAAGCCTATCTACAACATCTTGATTCGCATGTTTCGTTGGAGTCTTGTCCCTCAAGTCGGAGACTCCGGTGCCATCCGTGGGGCCCTTGTTAATCTCATGCATCATGCTCACAAGACCTATCTTGCCGGACCGGATTGTCAAGGCTATGAAGTTGATGTGATGGACTTTATAAGAAATGAGATACACCTTACTCTCATCGAGAAGAAGACCCCCATGTATGCACCCTATGTCATGAAGCTCATTCTCACCAAAGTTCAACTCGATCCCTCTCGCTTCACACAACACAAGCTTGGGATCCTTCAAGTGCTTCAAATTCATCTTACTCCCCAACACACATATGAAGAGGTTGAGGAGGAAGAAGCTCCTAGGGCAAGAAGGAAGAATTCCACTCCACCCTCATGGCACTCCGGTGGCCGTCAAAGAGTTAACAATGAGGTGAAGCATGTCTCTTGGTGGCAAAGGGCAATGATGTGCATGGGTATTGCGGTGCACAAGGAAAATCATCAAAGCTATGTCACTTACAAGAGGATCTTGTCCAATAAAGCCAAGATGATGAAGGATATGCGCAAAATGAACAATGGTGGCACCACTCCCCCTCGCCCCGAAGGTGCTCCACCTTCTCCACCATCCGAGCGCACTATCCCTCTTGAGGAGTTGAATGAGGATGTTTTCCCTTGGGCTGATTTTCAAGATGTGTCCTCCTTGCCTTCTTGTTCTCGCAACACCGGCAAGGCTCCTATCAACTATGAAGAAGAAAGTGATTTTGAAGGCTCAAGTGAGGAAGCAAGTGAGGAAGCAAGTGAAGAAGCAAGTGGAAATGGTAATGATGATGAAAGTAGCGAATCCGATGAAGATGAAGACGACGAGTGACCCCCTTGGGTTCCGTTAGCTTTGCTCTTTTCCCTTTTTGGTGTTTCGATGCCAAAGGGGGAGAAGTAGTTCTACTAGGTTCTCGCGTGGGATTTGGATGGGTGGGTCACAAGCATGCTCCTTTTATCATTTCGCTAAAGCTTGTGTCCTTTTTATTCTAAGTTGTTGAACTATTTGGTTTTGCTTTATGTTTGTGAAACTATGTTCTATCTAGTTTGAGACATATGGATATTTCTTTATCAATGGTTGAGATGGTATCTATTATTGTGATTGTATTATTGTGCATTGGGTATCTCATTATGCACAAGGTATGCCTTTTTCCTCTCAATCCATTATTTTACTATGTCTTTATGTTATGAGTATCATGTTCATTATCTTGTGAGTTGACTCTTCTCTACATGTTGAGCATTTGTATTCAAATGAAAACTACTTATATGCACACATTTAGGGAGAGCTTCTCAATCCTTTTATGAACATATCAATTGTGTTTTGTGTTTTATTGCAAATCCTAGTGTTGTCATCTAACACCAAAAAGGGGGAGATTGAAAGAACATATTTTGTATCCCCACATGTTTTGTGTGTTAAGTGACAACTGATGATCCACAAGTATAGGGGACCGCAACAGTCTTCGAGGGAAGTAAAACCCAAATTTATTGATTCGACACAAGGGGAGCCAAAGAATATTTGTAAGACTCAACAGATGAATTGTCAGTTCAGCTGCACCTGTGAATAGACTTGTTCGACACAGATTATCAGTAGCAACAGTTTTATAGCAGTAGCAGTAGTGAAATAATAGCAGCAGTAAAGTAAAGACATCAGTAGGGATCGCGGTAAACAACAGGATTAAAATATTGTAGGCATAGGGATGGATGAGCGGGCGTTGCATGGATAAGATAGTTCATATAATAATAAAGGCATAGGCATTTGCAAATAAATAAAGGTAAAGCATCCAAGTACTAAGTAACCATAGGCATGTGTTCCGTATATAGTCGTACGTGCTCGCAATGAGAAACTTGCACAACATCTTCTGTCCTACCATCCCGTTGCAGCGGGGCCTCAAGGGAAACTACTGGTAATTAAGTTACTCCTTTTAATAAAGTACCGGAACAAAGCATTAACACTCCGTGAACACATGTGATCCTCACATCACAGCCATCCCCTCCGGTTACCCCAATTGCTGTCACTTCGGGGCCTCGGGTTCCGGACAATAATATGTGTATACAACTTGCAGATATGATCTAAAACAATGATTATCCTCATGATACAATAACATGTTCAGATCTGAAATCATGGCACTCGGACCCTAGTGACAAACATTAAACATAACAAGTTGCAACAATGACATAAAGCACTAACAACGGATATCAGGCACCATGCCCTAATGATCTTATATCTATTACATGAACAATCTCATCCAATCCCTACCATCCCCTTCAGCCTACAGCGGGGATTTACTCACACATGGATGCGGGAAACATGGATGGTCGATGGAGAGGCGTCGGTGATGATGATGACGATGATCTCCTCCAATTCCCTGTCCCGGCGGAGTGCCAGAACAGAGTTTCTGGTCCCCGAAATAGGGTTTTCGATGGCGGCGGCGCTCTGAGGTGTTTTTGGAAAAAGTGGTCCACCCCCGGCGTTTTTAGGTCAGAGGCTTTAAGTAGTCGAGAGGGGGAGGCAAGGGGGCACCCGAGCCGGCCTCACCATGTGGTGGCGCGGCCCAGGGCCCACCGCGCCGCCACGTGGTGAGGGCGCCTCGTGGCTCTTCTCCGTTTCCCCTTCTGGCTTCGTAGGTCTTCTGCTAAAATAGGAACTTTGCCATATTTTCTGGGGATTTTCCCGAAAGTAGGATTTCTGCACAAAAACAAGACACCAGGGCAATTCTGTTGAAAAGAGCGTTAGTCCGTGTTAGTTGTATTCAAAACACACAAATTAGAGGCAAAACAACAGCAAAATTGTTCAGGAAAGTAGATACATTTTGGACGTATCAACTCCCCCCAAGCTTAGCTTATTGCTTGTCCTCAAGCAATTCAGTTAACAACTGAGTGCGATAAAAGAAACTTTCACTAACACATTTGCTTCATATGATGTATATATTCTCACTATATGGACAAGTGCTTAGGCGATTCAATATAAGGTGTATGCAAATAATGTCACCTAATAGCCATGTAAACCATGAAAAGATGCCAACATACTAATAACAAACAACATGAAACATATCTATCTGCAAGATTGCAATGCTCATAATAGGATATGATAAGGTGGTATCTCGCTTGCCCATATTTGTACAGCAAAACATAAATGCCCAGGCACCTCTGAAGTTCAAGGGAAGACTAGAAGTAAAGATATCAAAGATAAAAGCATCAAAGTTATACCACAGTTAACCGCATTCTGGGACAAGCACATTACACTAAGAATGACAACTATGCTCTCGAGAAGGTGCTCAAAGAAAGGATGGTGACTCAGCATAAAAGTAAAAGATAGGCCCTTCGTAGAGGGAAGCAGGGATTAACATGTGCTAGAGCTTTTTATTTTAAAACAGAAGTAAAATTGTTTTGGGAGGTGGTTGTTCCTGTCAACGAATGGCAATAGAGTTTCTGTTATCTTCCATACTAAACAAGTTGAGAGCGGTTCCGAGATGTTGATATTAAGCATTTATATAATGCACTTTATATATAGTTTGACACTCCTCCCAACCTTTGCTTACACAAGCCATGGCTAACCGAATCCTCGGGTGCCTTCCAACAATCACATACCATGGAGGAGTGTCTATTTTATTTGTTTTTAGCTTTTTGATGTTATAATGGTCTAACCAGCTCGTTGCAAAATTAATGACAAGCAGATGAAGTATGCAAGTCGGGGTACTTAATTTAGTATGGAAGATAACAAACCCAAGGGCTAATCGTTTCTGTGCCCTACCTACCTCAGTTTTTTCTGTTTGTGCCATGCCCGCGTAGTTTCTCTCGTCCGTGCCCTGGCAAACTCGCCGATGGCCAAGATGGCCGTTTCACTGTAACTTGGCCTGACTTGTGGGGTCGGCGTGGCTCGTGAGTTGGAAGTGGGACCGGTCAAGTGGGGACAGGGAGCGAGTTAAGTGGGGACAGGAAGCGAAGCGGGTTAGGTGGGGTCAGGAAGTGAGATTAAGTGGGGTCAGGAAGTGAGTTGAAGTGGGGTCTCGACCCCACTTAATTAACTGATTTGTTTAGTGAGTTGATTAGTACGTCGTTAGCACTGAAATTAACCCGTGTTAACACTGAATTAACTGATTAGGAAACGAGTCATTGTTTAGTGAGTTGGTTAGTACATTGTTAACACTGAAACTGAAACTGATTACAATTTACACTGAAACTGAAACTCATTAGACAAGATTAACATTGAAATTATGATCAGAAATTACGCGTTAACACAGAAACTGAAACTGATTACAATTAACACTGAAACTGAAACTGAAACTGATTAGAAATTACGCGTTAACACTGAAACTGAAACTGATTACAACTAACACTGAAACTGAAACTGAATAGACAAGATTAACACTGAAATTATGATTAGAAATTACGCGTTAACACTGAAACTGAAACTGATTACAACTAACACTGAAACTGAAACTGAATAGACAAGATTAACACTGAAATTATGATTCATAATTAATATCTATTATATAATTAAAACACAAGACAAACAACGGTCTGGATTCGTCCTTTTTACGTTAGAGCAAATTAAAGGTGGAGATTAACTACATGGATCCCACGTCGGAAGTAAAATAGGTAGCCCTCTGTGGAGTTCGTATGTAACATGGACTCTATGCTTCATCGTGAGACCGCAGAAAAAAAATGTTGTACCGAATATATCCCCTGCGAGGTGACCATAGGCAGCCAAATTGACTATTCCTTCCAATTAACAACTACTAGGGTTTGTGTCCGAGAAGCAACGGCGGCAGGAATCGGGAGGCGAAGGATCGTCGAGCAAGCGGCAATAATCCGGAGGCGAAGGGATCGTCCAGCAAGATCTGAAGCGGCGAATATCGTGATCGAGATCAGAAGCCGACACGACGCCGCGGGTCACTAGGAAGCAGTCATCGACGCCATACCCATCCAGCATGAAGCTTGCATGTCAATCGCCATGCTGCATGCAAGCCTAGACGAACTAACCTGGCCAGGGCGAAGCTTCCCTACAGGTAGGCTCCTCACGATGATGTCAATTTTCGGCCGGCCGGCCGGATAGCCTGAGTATGTATGTACGTACTCCACACATGACAGTATTTTATACAGAGACATTCATGACTGATTTCCTATTACATTAGAGCATGTGCCGCAATGGTTTCTCAACGAGAAGGAGGGCTGCGATCTCTTCTCGATCGCAACTAGACGAGACGACGATGATGGATGAGACAATATCCGATATGCTTCCTTTTTTTTAAGGGTGTTCTCCGCTGCTTGACTTGGGCAGGCATTAGAGATTCAAAGAGTAGGCCGTCCGCGTGGAGCACTGGAGAAGGCAATCTATAGGGGCCACAAAGGCACGAGTGAGCAGGTGCTTGCTTGGGTAGCGGGCGGACGCCAAAAAGACATCTGTTTCAGTTTCAGGGCTCAAAAGGTGGGGTGCTCCTCAAGATGTTTGAATTCTTTGTACAATTTGTTGATGGGTTGAAAAATTTACGTATTTATCTGTCACGTTCTAACTTGAATTGTTAAGATGTTTTGTCTTGGTTTGCATCGTATGAAATTAATTTGACAAATGTATAGACATCAGAGCAGCAGGAACTGAGCCTCAGGTCGAGCTCTACAAAATTATTACACAAATTTGTGGAGTGATCATGAGGGAATATTTGGACCTAAGAAAAGGATCTTTGGTATTTTTTCTGCGTCTTTTGAAATGTACATAAAACATAAAGTGTCGGCCATGGACATACTACTGTTCCCCACTGTGTATTAGTTTTGTTACAATACGTATGAAGTAACATAGACTGGAAGTATAACCTCAGTTCAATTCTTTGGTAAAATGAGCTTACAGTCAAGTATGCATTGACATTATCTTATCATGGATTAGCAAGTGCAATTTCAGCCGCTAACTGAATTTACTTTTTAAATTAATTTTGCAGGCCATAATAGCTACACAGGCAACATTGATTGGAAGTATAGCACCAATCTAGGATATATATAGGATATGGGTAAAATAATGAGCTTTCCAAAATCTTTCAATCAATGTGCTCACATAATTTTTTCCTGGATTAGTGAATGCTAATAAGCAAGGAGGTGCTTTGCGAAACATGTAACAACTAGCATTTTTCATAAAGTCGAGGAAGTTTCTGTTGGACTATGTTTTCTGGTATTTATGTTTCCCGATATTAATATGATCTAGGTGGGCTATATTCATGTCGCTTGGTTAATATGAGCACGGTACGTGACAACATGACCGAAAGACCAAATGACTGGACACCAGCAAATCGAAACACAAGCCTCGACACTAGCTCATCGAAGTCGATCAATACAAGTCGCATCGCTAAATCGAAGGCACGTCAACAAAGCGCAGAACAAGACAGCCGGAGGTCGGCGGATCAAAGGCACGCCAACAACTTTGAGTGGTAGCTCCAACCTTCAGGTAATAGCTGCAATCTTCATGTGGGTTCGATGTTTCCCTTCCAACATGCAATTTTCTTACAAAAACCTTTAATTATTAGTTAGAACACATATAACACATATTTAGTTAGAAGATGGGCAAAATAGGTTTTACTGTGTTTTGTTGTTCTTCATCAGATTGAGACATAGCCTGGAGCGATAGAATATTTAAGTTTACAAGCATTAAGGAATTATGTAATTTATTTGGGAGGTGCAAGGGGCGAACTGCATCGACATTGCGCAGGAACCAGGATCGCCAGCAATGAACGGCCTTGGTTGTTTATGTCCAGAAGGCGGCAGTTGGGTTTTATTTCTTTTTCTTCATGGCGCACAATATTTGTCTTGGAAATTGTTTCTGACTTTTTTAGTTTCCATGCAGCTCCGATGCCGCCGGCAAGCATACTTTGGATAAACTTGCCCTGTACACATAAAAAGTAAGTTTGACTTACTCATATATTGTCATATTTAATATTCTCTAGACATAAATAAGTGTACAATTCAAATAGTTCAATCAGTGTAGGAATCTCCTTAGATTTAATTTTATAAACTCAAGTAGTAATTTTTTCACTGAAGGTATACTCTTAAATTTGTATTCTGGACCAGAATGTATTGAATCAACATACACCTGGATGGGAATTTCCTTATATGTGAACAACTGTCCAACTTTAGCCATCGGTCTCATAAAGAGCAGAAGTTCCCTAAAATATTTAATTATGTGCCGAAGCAGTTTTTGACTCCTCACTAAAATTGGTTATTAATTATATGATAGGTTGATCATCATTTTTTGCTTTCCTATGTAAATATTGTGCAGGGCAATATATTACTTCTACTCTGTAATTGAGCATATAACCATCCCACGAGTATACACAACTCCCTTATTATGTATAGATATTTGTAGAAAATCATGACAGCCAAACCGAATGCTAGATGGACGCCCATCCATGTAAATACCAAAGATAAGGCAGAATCTAAATTTTGACAACTAATATGCAACAAAAATATACATTGATTACTGAAACATTAATGCTTCAATTTGTGCGGAAAAATTGTTTGTCATATATGAGTTTTGGAGCAAAAATTGGTGAAACTAAAAATCTATACTTTACGTACAAACTCCAAATAGGAATTGACGGGACATAACTATTAGTATAAATTACATATTAGATACGTGGATAATTACATTGTTTTTAATCAATTAGTGTACTACTATCATGTGTAAAAGCATCATATATAAGCATCACATCGCACTAATAATTAATAATTGCAATTCAACATATTTTAATTGGGGTTGTGGAAGAGAACAGGTACAAGATTAACAAAAAAAGTGCATTTTGGCCACCAAATATATCAAAAATAATTGATAAAAAATTCAAAAGTGGTATAATAAATATGAAAAAACATATGAATCAACACATAACAAAGCTAGCCGCGCAAATGCGCGGGTCACCCAGCTAGTTAACATTGATTACAAAAGATTCCTGCGGTTTTACAAAAGATAAGACAAGATTAGCAGTGCTTTACGCAGTGCTACTACGCCGGCGGTAGCCTAATACTACTACTAATCAGTAGCAGTGCAACTAATGCACTGCTACTGCATGCGCCGCCTCTGGGTTGGCGGTTCGTCGCCGTCGTCGTCGGAGTCGGAGCCGTGGCCGCCGTGGCCGTCGTCGCCGTCCTCCTCGTCCTCATCCTCCTCCTGTGGAGGCTCCTCCCCCTCCTCCTCGTCGTCCTCCTCCTCCTCGTCATCGCCGGAGCCGGAGCTATTGCCGTCCTGCAGCTCCAACTCCGGGTCCGAGTCCTCCTCCTTGGACCCGTCGTTGTCGTCGGAGTCGGGGTCGTCCTCCCCGTCCTCCCCCTGGTCGTCGTCGTTGCCCTCGCCGTCGTCGTCGGAGCCGGCGTTCTCCTGCCAATGCCCGTGGCCCTCTTCCCACCACGGGATCGGGTTCCTCTCGCCGTCGGAGTCGCTCGGGATGGCTTCGTTCTGCCACCACAGATCCATTGCAGGGAAGGGGGTGGTTGGGGTTTTTTCGTGCTGGAGAGAAGAAAGAAGAACTGCACAATGGCAATGACGAGAAGAGAGAACCGAGTGAACCGCAATGCAATGGGATTGGGGTTTTTATGTGTGATGAAGGGATAGTGATGAATTCACTGCCGCCGGCACGTAGATCGATAACCGCTTGGGGCACCGAACAGTCGGCAGCCGGTCGCTTCATTTTCTTGCCAACGCAGTGTGAAATGACAACACGATTTACAGATTTTATTCACAATGATGACATCGTGTGACCGCGCTTCACGTCTAGTCGAACTGACATGCCTTTAAATGTTCACCACGTCATCTGGTGCCCCTTGACGTGTCGAGTCCAAGTGTCGAACAGTTGATGTGCGTCATCGTTCTGGTCAAATTGAATGCAGTTGGAGACGCTGTGAGACATCTACACGTAGCAGAAGGATTTTTTTGCGAGAACTGACGCGATTAACTTTTTGTTTACGTGCAAATATGCGTCGGTGCATCCGTGTCAACACACCAAGCACGATCTGGACATGAACTGGACATGAACGACACCCACAATGCGCGCTCTGTGTAGTTACACGATCTGAACGTGTGTAGACCTTGTTTATCAACTTGAATCGTTAGTATATGACATAAGACGACTATGTGCGTAGGATTTTCCATTTTTTTATTTTTTTGAATATTTGAAGCTCATTTCAAATTTCGGTCAACTTAACGTTGGCCTACATTTAAATAAGTTTAAAACATGAAAAATGAAAAACTAAGCATGGATCCTTCTTAGTCACTCCAAAATGAAACTTTGCGAGGTGTTTGAATATTTTATGTTGGAAATCCAAAACCCCTTCTCTTCACCCTAGAAATCATAGGACATAGTCTGAGATATCGCCTTAGATACATGCATTTCTCATATGAAATGTTTATAGATGATGTTTATCAACTTGAATCGTTAGTATATGACATAAGACGACTATGTGCGCAGGATTTTCCATTTTTGATTTTTTTTTAATATTTGAAGCTCATTTGAACCTCGAGTTCATACGACATAGTTCTAGGATATCACTTAGATACATGCATTTTCATCTGAATGTGTATAGACATTTTTTATCAGCTTGAATCGTTAGTATATGACATAAGATGACTATGTGCGTAGGATTTTCCATTTTTTGATTTTTTTAATATTTGAAGCTCATTTCAAATTTCGGTCAACTTAACGTTGACCGACATTTAAACAAGTTTAAAACATGAAATTTGAAAAACGAAGACTCGATCCTTCTTAGTCACTTCAAAATGAAGCTTGGACACTTTATCAAACTTTTCAAAACCCCGTTGAGTGCCTTCAAACCCCGTTGAGTGCCTCGAAACCCCATTTGAACAATGACCGTCGAACTAACCCTAGCGCTGAACTGCAGCCGTCTGATCATTCCTCTAGAAGGAATCTGCAGGCAGACTCAGGGCGATCCGCGAGAAGCTCATTCTGCGATCTGATTGGACGCGCGCGTAGGACTAGGGCTTTACCCGCTGACGAGTGGACCACGGCATACCCAATGGGGATTTTGGCTCGCCCACCCCCATTTGCCTGAGTGACACAAAATGGGGATGTTGGGATTTTGGCTGTAACCCGTCATCGTAACTTAAATGGGGATTTTGGCACACCAAATGGGGATAGCTATGAGCTTGGTCAAATCTAGCTTGAATCCATATAAATTTTCAAATGAGCTTGGACTCGCTGAAAATTGTGTTTCAAATGAGCTACAAAGGTAGGGTAAACGGCTCCATTTGTAAGCAAAAATGGTGGACTCGCTGAAAAATGTCTTTCAAATGAGTTCCAAAGGTAGGGTAAACGGCCCCATTTCTACAAAAATGGTGGACTCGCTAAAAAATGTCTTTCAAATGAGCTCCAAAGGTAGGGTAAACGGCCCCATTTCTAAGCAAAAATGGTGGACTCGCTGAAAAATGTCTTTCAAATGAGCTCCAAAGGTAGGGTAAACGGCCCCATTTCTAAGCAACATTTGCAAACTGAAGTGGATTTTGGCACACCAAATGGGGATTTACACACACAATTGGAAACGTCAAGCACAAGGCCTTGCCAAATTTCATGGTAGTACAAAATTATAAAATAGATCAACAACTAAGCACTAAATTGGCACTTGCCCTTAATAAAGCAACTAATAACTAAAATGGACTACCACTCGTCCTCTTCATCAGAAACCTCCACCGACTCGGCCTTGCCCTTGCCCCTGCCCTTGCCCTTGGCATCGACCTCCATTGGAGTGTTGATGTTCGACGGCGACCACATGACCTTCTTCTTCCCCTTGAGCCGTTGCTGCGCGGCGGCGGAATGCTAGGCCAGCTCCGTGGCTTTATGGTCGACCATGGCCCATGCCATACCCGGGTCCAGGACCTCCGTGACCTCGTCCTTCCAGGCCATGGTCCAGTCCATACCCGGGTCATCCTGGTCGTCCTCGTTGGACAGATCGATGAAGGGAATGGGATCGGGAGCAATGGCCCTGCCCCTGCCCCCGCGCGTGCCCCTTGGAGACTCCCCGGATCGTGCAATCTCCCAGCTTGCATGAATCCTGCTCGAACTTGGAGGAGTACGCGCATGCCCACGCCCCATGCCGCTTCCCTCGCTCGCCTCAAGAAACCAAGGATAGCGGACGTGGCGGCGGCGGTTCGAGCTGGAGTGGAGCTGCCATCACCACGAGCGCAATGGGCAAGGAGATGGCTCATTTTAAAGCCATCTGCGACCGGGACTGGGCGAGGACGTCTGGACGGCGTCGCGGTCTAGACGACAGTAATGGCGACCGGGCATTGATTCGGCTCCAGACTGCTCAGCTTGCAGCAGGTCAGAGTAGGCAAGAGAGACGCGAGGACGGTGGAGCAGATGCGTGGCCGGGCCAGCAGTGTAGGCAGTGAGGCAGCTTTTTGCCGGCCAAGGGGGCACGCCATTGAAGGCGCGGCGCAAATTTGGGGACGGCGAGCACAGACATGGTCGCATGGACGCGCACGTACGGCTGCATGCAAGCACTCCTCCGCCGCTGGCCCCACTTGTAAGCTTTAAGTGGGACGGGGTGCATGCACTTCGCTGGGCCCACATGTAACAGGTTTGTGAATGGTCAAAGGGCGGAAACGGCTGTCTTCGCCAGCCGCGGGCCATTTGCGGCCCAGCCAGGGCACGGACGAGAGAAACTACGCGGGGGTGGCACAAACAGATAAACTAGAGAGAACCAGGGCACATAAGCAATTATCCCCAAACCCAACTACTACTTCCTCATGAGCTAAAAACAGTGTCACAAAATGAGGAGTAATTTGAAAGTTTTAAACGTAGCACATGAAAATTTACTTGAATGGTTCGAAATGCCATGCATAGGAATTTATAGTGGACTCTTTGGGATAACTTGGTTTTCAGGAATTTGGAAGCACGAGCAGCATTCCCGCTCAGTACAAGTGGAGGCTAGCAATAGACTGGGAAGCGACAATCAAGAGAGAATAACCGTCATAATCATGCTTGTGACAAAACAAAATTAACGCAGGCATAAAAGTGATACAAGAACTCTGAGGCAAAATAAATCATCGAGGCTTAATTGACTTTTTGTTTTCAGTCATATGCATGCGTGAGCATGTGCCAAGTCAATTCAAATGAATCATTCAGAGGAGGATACCACAGTGTCACACCGTTTTATGAATAGAACAATGCGAGCAAACATCAATATAACATGCTACCCACTATTAATAAGTTGGAACTGATCATAAGAGAACATGAACTACTAAGCATCCACTAAATGACATATACCTCACATGAACCAACTAAGCATGCTCACATGGATGAGTATATGTACAAAAATGAAAACAAATAGAGTTCATACCAGCCTCTCACCCCAACTCGAATCGTCATAAATCGTCATTATTGCTTTTCACTTGTGTGGCTTGAATGATATGAAATGATAACCAAGCTCCACTGGAGTCACGGAAGGCTACCAAACTCTGCAGCAAACTATACAAAACCGAAGAAGAACAACAAATATTTTTGGGTTTTTCAAATTTAAAACAAGAGCAAAAAGAAACAAGCAACAAAGCAAAATATTTTTGGATTTTTGAATGACAAACCAAATTTAAACAAATTCGCAAACTAATACTAGAGACTTAAGAAACAAATAAAGAGAAACAACAGAAATATTTTTGGTCCTTTTGTGTTTTGGAAACAAAAGCAAAACAAGAAACAACAAAAAGGAAGAAAATCGAAACATGGATATACAAAGTACTGACATAACATGATATATAAATGAATGAGATGTCGGTATACCTCCCCCCAAGCTTAGGCTTTTGGCCTAAGTGGAGATCAACCCCACGGCACCCAGGATGTGGCGCCTCCAAAGTACGACGAAGAAGGGTCATCTTCCTGATACGAACTGGAGGACGCACCGGGGTACCTGACGGTGTAGTCCTCAGAGGGTGTCGTGTCCTCGGAGTTGTGCTGCTGGTGGAAACCACGCAGACGCAACCGCTCGTCCAACTCCTCCTTTGAGCGCGACCACGGCCTCCTGCGAATACTGAACAAAGGAACTTTCCTTTTGTCCCCGTCAGTGAACAAAACTCTATAGACAACACTTCCTGCACGAGATTTAGCTGTACGAAATTTATGATCTTTCATAGCAGCAAGGTCGAGCTAAAAGGGGGTAGCAACTCATCATCACTAGGGTCAATAGGAAGGCCTAGATATCCTGCAACTCGCAAAGCAACTATCCCTCCATAGATGGGACCATCAGCAGCTAAACGACGAGCGTTGAGAGCACCAAGATTATAATTAGTGTTACCAGTAAGTGCAGCAGCCAGAAAAGCAAGATGATAATTAGAAATGTTGCTGGTGTTCTCCCTACCAAGGATGCTAGTAGCAAGATAATAAGCAAAGTATCTAATGGCAGGAGCTGAATGTTCCTTATCTTGCCGCGCTGGGCGGTGCGGTCATCATCATTGGTCACCCCTCGATAAAGTTCTAGCAAATCGTTGGGGCGTCCTTGAATCCTCTTCGCTGCACCTGAAGGGGCAATACCTATGGCAGCACAAAAGTTACTCAAAGTCATAGAAACAGGCTTATCATAAATCTTAAATCCAATAGATGGCCTGAAGGACGAGTTGCCAAACTTAAAACTCTCAACAATTTTTTTGGTGAGATTATAATATTGGTGGCTTTCATCCTCCATATAGGTAGTCAAGCCAACCCCCCGGACAAGGAACAAGAAATCATCAAGAAGTCCTGCATCATGCAAAAACTTAGGGCATGTGAAAGATGATGGGTGTGGAACTCCATCATCCCTCTCATCGCCAATGCTTGGTACAATGAGATCTTCATTGTAGGATCGCCTGACTCGAGTGGCTGCTCTCGGAGGCCTTGCCACCCTTTGTGAATCCCTCTCAAAAATCTATCCATAGGTGTGGTTATGCATCTTCCTTTTCTGAAATTTTTAGCAAACACTATAAAAATCGATTTTGAGACATCTAAATGAAGGAAACTACTATAGGAACTTGTTAGAGGATTAAACATGCATCAAAACTAATTATTCTAACTTAGAACAAGCATGCAAACTCACTTAACATGTCACCTACAGCAGCAAAATACTCAAGAAACACTCCACTAAACAAAATTCTACTTGGATATTCGGAGGAGTCACATACCGGAGAACAAATGCCCCAAATCTCAGCAGCAAAGATGGGCTGAGCAAGGAGATCGAAAATCGCGAGGAAGAACAGCAAGAACTCGGGTTTGAACAAGGGAAAAGTGTTTGGTCGTGAAAGAGGAAGGAGTGGTAGGTGGCTGAGTGAGTGGAGGACTAGGTGGGGCCCTCACCATGCCACGGCGCGGCCAGAAGCCTGCCGCGCCACCATGTGGTGAGGTGGCATGGTGGGCCCCCTGGTCAGCACCAGACACTCCCACATCGTTCTTCCAAAAATAGGACCAGTGGTATAATTTTTACAAATTTTTGAAAAACTTCAATTTGGACAACTAGCGGGGTGGCCCGCGCATTTGCGCGGCTAGAATTTTGTGAATTTTATTTTAGTCGTACTTTATATCTACATATGTCTAATGCTTCATAGGATAATATTGATCTTGATTGTTAATTTTGTGTATATTAAAATAACTTGCCAAATACATTAGTACTCTTTTCTGAAACACAATATGAGGTTCAGTTTTGACTGATAAATAGATTGATTAAGTATGCAAGAGTGGACACAAAAAATCGACTATTGAAAAAGAGGAATAGAAATTCAGTGGTACATGATTGTGTTGTTATCCATGTTTTGGAGTGTGCTTATATAGATTGGTACACCGTACTTAGAGGCCTACTATATAGATTCTTACAAACCATTATAGTTTCGTGTGCTTGGTAGTTTACTGACCCAAAATTACATCTTCAAAATTTTCTTCTATGATATTCATGTGTAATGTATAGATGACCAAGTCTAATCCTGCAGAAGGAGGCTGCAACTGAAAGCAAAGGAATATTGACAGAAGAGGAAAAGTAACCTCCAATTGGTTCGTTAAAACTTGTGCCTGATCCACATTGAGATGACTTATGCAACGCTAACTATTTTTTCCATGTTATCATATCGTCCCTGGGAGCTATAACACATCAAGTTGGGGGAATTATCCATGTTCTATACATGTAATAAAATTTAACCTGATGCCTGATGGCGAAATTTATGAATGGCAACATGCTTCGGGGCCTTCTTGAACTTAGCGCAAGCTCACATCCCAAAATACACAATAACTCGAAAGGTGAGAGATATTATAACTTTATTCGCTGCCAAATTTTCCCAGTGATGTCTTGTCATGCTGATTGAAAAAACTTATATGTCCCCTATGTTTTTAGGTACCAAAAAATAAGGAAGATGAACGCCATAGAATCTATGTGTTAGATAAAACAAACCATCATTTTTGCTGCTAGTTGATGTATATTTTGTAGAAACTTGCAAGCCATCAATCTGGCGTGGATGAACTTTTGTCTCCAGGAGCTAATTGCGCCACTTCTCGCCGCTGGCTCTATCATCACAAAAACTGAACTGAGTTTTAATTCAGAGTGGTTGAAGAGTAGTACTATCAGATCTTCATCAACAACGCTCCTCTGCCCATGCACTGCTAATGGCGCTAGGTCCATGTCAATGTTGAGCCGTTTCTGTCCAGATCGATCTAGTGTGGTTGCAGACTTGCAGTAGATGATATCCAATGTGTTGGTGACAAAACCTGATGATCTGTTGTTCATGTATAGTATAAGCAAGGGGCTTTAATTCCGAGCACTTATTTAAGTATGGGTAGAAACTCTTGATTCCATTCCAAGAAAAGAATATGATACCCCAAGAGTATTCTGAAGAAAATAAATTGAAATTTCTAATTCCATAGATCTACATTGGTCAAATGTTTAGATTTCTAAGCAACTGAAAGAGCTCACTAAATATCAATAGGAAATAAACATATATATGACGCAGCCGTAAAATGCATAGTTTCCTGATAAAATACCTGTAAGAACATGATAAATACCATGATAAAACATGCAACACTATTCTGAGCTGCAGCTAGAAAAAAAATACAAACATGGGCCAAACAACAGTATTAAGTATATTTATTAAATCATGAAAGTGAGAATTATACATGAAGTGGCTATACAGTGGAAATAATGCACTGAAGCTAATAGAAAATCAATCTGTCAATCTTATTTTTTAGAAAATAAAAAAATGCAGTTTATCATGAACATGAGAATAGTTTTTCTGCTGTAGGAAAATTCTCAGCTTACTGACGAATTGATAAAGCACCCTAACACGCTATAATTTACTTCAAAGATAAGAAGTTCACACAGAAACATTAGTCAACAGAAAACTAAATTTATGAACATAATTATATGAAAATGAGATCTACTATAATATTCAAAATAGGGAGCAACAAAAACATAGCTTGATGAGAAGTATGAAATTATGTTGATACTTCGACAGCTTCTCCTGAATTCCAGTTGCTTTCGTCTTGCATTACTGTTTTCAAATGATCACATTTTAGTTCTCCATGGATGACATGTTAATAAGTTATCATACTACGGGAGACGTGAAACAAAGAGCTAGCCTGATTGGTTAATCAAACAATTATGTGATTACATACATTGTTTCTTTGGTCACATATATAATGAGAGAGATATCTGTAAATAATACTACAATAATTAGTAATGGTCGAAAAGGCGGCATTGCATTAGATGCATTAAATCCAAAGATGCAAGTGAAGGAATATACTACTTAAGAAAAATAGTTTACATGCCCTTATTAGATAAAATTCCAATAATTCAATTCAGGGTTGTCATACCAGAATGATTTGCCCAGATGGATGAGTCATTTCCATAGTAGATTCTGTATGGCCTTCTTGGTTATTTATACACACATATTCCTGCAACATATACACACAATTCGTGCGCCTATCTTCTTCTTCATTATTTACCGACATGAAGTCAAGTGCAGAGTACACTTTGATTTACATAGCCCTGGAAATGAAACTTTTATAAAACTGAAACTACAGGGCAAGAGTGATCTCTATGCCTTTTTTTTGCGAGGAAACCGTATACAATCATCGAAGAACAGCCGTCACAGACAGGCACCCAAGAAAAGAGAAAATTACACACCAGTCCATCTGCAACTCGATGCCGCCGGCGTGGAGCAGGACGTGCCGGAGACGCGCCGCCGCTGCACCTTCCTTCAAGCCTTGGATCAGAAGGTGTCCCCTAGCGGACGGGAAGCCGCCGAACCTCGAACTCCGAGAAGCCTCCACCCAGCTCCAGCTGCAGCAACGCCGCCGTTCTTCAACCTTGTCGGCTTCAAAGTCAACCCCGACTCGCCGCCAGGCGAGATCCGGGAGGGGGAAGCCGAACCCTGCAGATCCGTGGATCCGAGGGCTCGGCGAGGCGAGGCGCACCACCGTGGACCTCCGAGGAGCTCCACCGCCGAAGGGGACGCACACCTGCACCAAAAACACCGCCGGCGACCCAACCCTCTCCATGGCGCCGCCGACAGCAAACCCTACACACCCTACGCTATATACACTCGTGGATCGGGGATCTCCCGCCCTCCCGCCGCCGGAGCGGCCGGCAGAGGATGAGGGATCCGGCGAGGCGACGAGAGCGAGGTGGATCTGCGGGGAGGAGAAAAATCGCCCTCTCTGCTACAGTGACGGGAGAGGGAGACGTCCAGGCTCGTCTTAGATTCACATGACTGAAAATCGGATGCTGCATCGTTTGCCTAAGAACCTGCTGTCAAAGTTCTGGGCAACGTCGTTAAGCTCTGCGAATATTAAACAAGTCGTCTGCAAAGCTGCAGATTTAAGAAAATACTCTGCCATGATGCCTCTGATTTCCCAGTTCAGATGGTGCAAAGCCTGTGGCTGCACAGTCGTCGCATTGGCTAGAAGGCAGCTCACCGTTGAAACGGTGGACGACCAAGCTGGAGGGACTCTGATACCATCCATGCTAAAAAGAAGGGCCTTTGCTTCTGCTTGCACAGGCGAGTTTGCCAACATTGGAGGACGGAAGAAACACTCCAATCCATGTCCTTTCGTTCTGGTACTTAAGTGTTCTTCCTGGTACTTTATTAAAGATCTTGGTAACTTTTTTTAGATAAAGAGTGTTTATTGATATCGAGAAGATACAACATGCACCCAGCCTCTGCAACAACGCAATAACCGAAGCCATTACGGATGCACACAGCCAAAAGACAATAAGAAGAAGAAATAAAAAGAAAAGTCCCGCTAAAGAGTTACAATCTTTGCAACAGCCGCACAACCACCACCAAAGCAACACCTGATGTCCAATTCTTCAAAAGCAACGCCTTCAAGAAGAACAGTGCCAGGCACAACCAATTAAGGCCAGACCTTGGGTTTTCACCCTGAAGATAATCCTCGCTCTCAAAACAATGTCTTCAGCAAGACCACTGTCAGGCACAACCAATTAAGGCTAGACCTTGGATTTTCACCCTGAAAGGTAGGACTTTTGACATCATGTATGTTGTCGCCCCCACTTACATGCCGCTGCTCCAAGTCCTGAAACACCAAGCCAATTCCTCCTTGCCAGAAAGATTCGACCCACCATTGCTAGTCATCAGATCTTGACTTACATGACCTTCTCCGCCAGCACCATGGAACGAGAACATGTCCCATGATATTAACAGCCAACAGAGCTTCGAAGCGCTCCCTCTGACATGGGTGCGCACGACCGAAACTCACCCGATCCAGCAATCTCCAGACATGAATCGCCCAGTGGAGTTCGCCGGCGGAGTCTTCCGGAACACGCCACGGTAGCCAGATCGACAATCTGGCCAGATCGAAGAAACAAGTGGTAAGCAGATCCTTATCATGGCGCAAGAGGAACCCTAGGACCGCCGCCATTATTCAGCAGAACCAGCCAGCCCCCACGCCGCCGGTCAGAGCAACCGAGGGGAGAACGACTGCATCTTCACCATACCCGCAGCACTCGAATAGGAGCAGTCCCGGCCGGCCCAGATCTGGCCCTGAGGCACAAATCGGACCCAGCCACCTGCGCCGTCGAAGACCACTGCAGAGGGCGTCTGCGCGTCCACCACCTCCACGTCGCTCAGCTGGGGAGGCGACCAGCCGGCACACCAGCCGCACCGCCCCAAACCCCACGCGCCGCCGCAAGACGGCGAGTCCAGGCGGAGCACCTAGACCCACGGCCTGCCACCACCACCTGCGAGACAGAGGTAGATGCAGCCGCCGCCAGGCCGGGAGACGCCGCCCCCAACCACTGCCCGAGGCCATCACCGCCGACACCGCCCCAGCCGCACCGTCGGAGAGATCTCGGCGACCACCTCCCCTAGCACCGCTCGGAAACCAGGGGGCCGCCGCCACCGCGGCCGGCGCCGGCGGCAGCGGCGGAGGGAAGGTAGGGAGAGGGGAGGGTGGTTGGCGATGGGATCGGGAGACCCCCGGCGGCGCCCTGGGGAACGCCGCGAGAGGTGGAGGTCGGTGTTTGTTTTGCATCGCCTACCAGATCTTGGTAACTGCAATCAAAAGATCAGATGTAATGGTGCAACACGATTCTGGTAGAGCTTATGGATCCTGCTGGTGTTGGTTTTGCTGGCCTACCTCACCTTTGTCTGAAGTGACGACCACAACTGCAAGTGGTTGCGTATGGATGATACTATGGTAGCTTCAGCTGCATGGTTAATTTGAAGAGGGGAACCATCTTTTTTACTCAACACATTCTCGTTCCTGGACTTCCAAAGACACCAGAAGAAAGTGAAAATATTCTGCATAATACCATCAGGATGGTTCATTGTCATTAAGGACTGAACAATTTGAACGATTGAATGAGTATTGCTAGCAAGTTTTTCAAACCTAATGCACCAAGGCTCAGAAACCAAGAAGATATATTTAGTTAGCTTTACACATCACCACAAACACATGTTGGTCGTCTCCAAGAGATAAAAGAGGGGCAGATTGGATTTGGGCCGCCGAAAAGGCATGCTAGAATACTTGTCTTGTCTTCAAGGCAGAAGCAATGGGGTCGATCTCGTCGCAGGTTGGTCAAACTGTAGTTGTTGCTTGCGGCGCATGTGCCTTTTTCATGGTTGGCGTCTGGCCATTGTTGCCGACATGCTGCACTGTAGTTTCCGCTCGAGGATCAGGCTCGGGTCTGGCCATTGTCGATGACTGGATGAGATATCACTAATGGACTCTAGGAGATGGCAAACATCTACCATGATCTGGAATCAACGATGGTGAGACGGCCGAGCAGAACTTGAGCAGAGACAGCCATGGAGCAGATTGAATCGACATAGCCCGAGAACGATGGGCTCTAAAAATAGGAATCCTAGTTTTGCGCCGCTTTTTCCGCTATTGTCACGCCGTAGGGGATAGAAATAAGGTATGAATAGTAAAGTCCTTATTCTCCACGCTACCGTATGTGTTTGTGATTTAATTTTCTTTCACGTGGCGTTAGTCTGCTTCACGTATTTGCCGATTGATCTCCACTGTGGAAACATCTTAACTTTGCACCGATAAATCTCAACCGTTAATTGTTTGTTGTTTTAATTATATAATAGTTTTCTGGTGCTTAAGATAATAAATTTCAGGTAGAAAAATGATTTCTAAAATCAAACTCAGCTAAACCTTTTCCAAACTAAGCAACATTGCAGTAGGTAAAACAAGGATGGGGAATAAAATGTTGTTTAGAACCTTCATGTATATAAAGTGTATTTGTTAACAAGGTTGATCAAGTCTTGTCACCAAATATATTTTATATGACACAAATGAATTAAACATCATGAGACAATCATGTTACCTTGAATTGTATTGATATGGATCCAATCATGATGTTTTGATATCCTTCTTGATGATCATATATAGGGCAATCAATGCTTCCCACTTTGATAGTTCTAAAATTAGAGATGGTATTAACTCTATAAACCTTGTCCACTTTCTTGGGAAAATAAACAGTGTGCTCTTTGTCATTCACATTAAAAGTTACTTTTCTTTTATTGCAATCAATAACAGCACCTGCAGTATTTAGAAAGGGTCTCCCAAGAATAATTGACATATTATCATCTTTAGTCATTTCAAGCACAACAAAATCAGTTAAAATCAAACAATTATTAGCCACTTGAACAGGGACATCCTCACAAATGCCAACAGGAACAACAGTAGATTTATCAGCCATTTGCAAAGATATACCCGTAGGTATCAGCTTATCAAGATAAAGTCTCTTATAAAAAGAGAAAGGCATAACACTAACTCCTGCTCCCAAATCACATAGAGCAGTTCTAACATAATTATTTTTGATGGAACAAGGAATGGTTGGTATACCTGGATCTCCAAGCTTCTTTGGAACCTTGCCATTGAAATAATAATTAGCAAGCATAGTAGAAATTTCCTCATTTGGAATTTTCCTCTCTTTAGAAACAATATCTCTCATATACTTTGAATAAGGAGTCAATTTAATAGCATCAGTCAAAGGAATTTGCAAGAACAAAGGTTTCATCCAATCACAAAATTTGTTATAGTGTTCTTCTTCCTTTGATTTGAGTTTCTTAGCAGGAAAGGGCATTTGCTTTTGGACCCAAGGTTCCCTTTCATTACCATGTTTCTTAGCAATAAAATCTTCCTTACCATACTTTTTACCTTTAGTATGCTTTTCAGGATCCTCTTCAATTTCTTCTTTATCAGAAGCATCATTCTTATCATTATCATTGTTGTGTTCATTACCACTTTCAGTTTCAGCATCAGAAATAGATATACTATTAGGATCATTAATAAGTTCAGAGGATTCTACAACGGTTTTATGTTTCTTCTTCTTTTTCTTAGAAGGAGCACTAGTTTCATCAATTCGTTGAGAATCTTGTTCAATTCTTTTAGGATGCCCCTCAGGATATAAAGGATCCTGAGTAGAAATACCTCCTCTAGTTGTTACTTCACAAACATGTTTCTCTTTATCCCTAGAGGCATTAACTAACAGATCTTTTTGCACTTTAGTAAGTTGATCAATTTGAGTTTGAACCATATGAAAATGTTTATAAGCATCTTAATATCATTGGAGGTTCTCTCCACAATATCATGCAATTTACTAATAGCTTGAGAATTTTCCATCAAATGATTTTCCACTCTCATATTAAAGTTATCTTGCTTAACAACATAATTATTGTCGAGGTGCGCCCTCGGCAATCCCAGAGTCGAGTACCCCAGGTAGATTATGAGGGAGAAGATGTGCGCGCTGGTAGTATCAGATGGCTGACAAGCAAGGATTTACCCAGGTTCGGCCCCTCATTGTGAGGTAAAGACCTACTCCTGCTTGTCTGATTATGATCATATATGAGGTTACATGGTGGCCGTGATGGCGATTGTGGAGGTGAAACGTGGCTTCTCTATGCTATGTCGTGTATGCTATGTCTAATTGTGTCTGGATCTGTCCATGGGGGTGCCCCTGCCTGGCTTTATAAGGGAGCCAGGTAGGGTTTACAAGAGTCCTAGTAGACTACGACTTGGAGTCCTTGCCTTGTGCCTAAAGTAATTGCTGGGCCGCCAGGCGGGCCTTTGTCTTGACTGCACCAGGTATACCAATAATAGGGGACCCGAAGGGTATATCCTCGTCACTAGCCCCCGAGTGTCTGGTTGATTCGAAGAATCGAGTAGAGACTCATAACAATATGTCGAGTAGGCGTAGTTAATCCGTCGAGTATGTTGACGACCATATGATGACTGTATTATCCATTCTTCGTGAGTTGAATCATTTATGAGAAATCCAGTATATATGTATGAAATCCAATAATAATAAATCCGGTGCGGGCTATAGAAAACCCGACTTTGATAAATCCGTGCGGGATATAGAGAACCCGACTTTGATAAATCCGTGCGGGCTATAGAAAACCCAACTCTGATAAATCTAATATGAGCAATGAAAAATCCAATTTTAATAAATCCAATATGAGCACTAGAAAACCCAACTCTGATAAATCTAATATGAGCAATGAAAAACCCAACTTTGATAAATCCGATATGAGCAATGAAAAACTCAACTTTGATAAATCCAATATGAGCACTAGAAAACACAATTTTGAGGAAAATCGTTTGCACTCGAGCCAGCGGCGAGTGCCCTCCCGATGGGAGTAATCGATAAAAATTGGAGTTGTCCAAGGATGTTCTCAACTTGGGCTCAGTTTTCGCGTGCCACTTTTTTGATACTTTTGACTCGGTAATTCGTCGACTGATGTTTTGCATGAACTTTGTTATGTATTTTTGAGTCGAGAATGCCTCGATTGTGCATGCTGAGTCGGAAAGACGTCGACTAATGCTTCGTTTATTTTGCCTAGGGATTATGACTTAGTAGGCCTGATACACTCGAAAACCGAGCTCAGCTAACCGCACATTCGGGCGAAACCATACTAGCCTTCAATCAGATTCGAGTCCCCAGACTCGAACTTGGAACACTTTTGAAAATTTTGCCTAGGGATATTGACATAGTAGGCCTGATTCACTCGAAAATCGAGCTCAGTTAACCACACATTCGGGCGAAACCATACTAGCCTTCAATCAGGTTCGAGTCCCCGGACTCGAAGCTGGAACATACAGGACATACTCGACTCAGGCCGTTGTAGGTCTTACTGACTCGTTCTGCATTTTAACTTTTGATACCTAACGCATTGAAAGTGCATGTGTTGCCCCATGCGTGGTTTTGGTAATTAATGACAATCCTTATGGACTAATGTTTGCATTGAGATATACTTGTAGATCTTGTCCATAGGAAATGATTGGAATTCATGTGTTGGACTCTAGAAGATGACATGATGACCAATGCTCTATTCAAGGGTTTATATGAAGAATGGTCATGTGTAGAGTTGAGCTTATTACAAGTATGGCTTGGAAAAGAAGATTGAGTGAACAATCATGTTTAACCCCAAGCCATCATACATATCAAGAGAAGAAGATGAAGCGCAAGCTCAATATGATGCATCTCGAAGATATCATTTGATTGATGCTTGCAAAGGAGACATGAAGACGGAGCTTAGCGAGACCCTCCCATAATGGTGTATGGGGGAGCTTTTGGAGAAGTCTTCATCAAGCATGTGCTAGCAAGCACAATCAAGAAAGGTGTTCCAACTTGAGAGAGTCAAGATCGTCATCATCGAGCTCAAGTGGAATGCGCAAGGCAAAGGTATGATCTTGATAGGTTTCTATTTTACCGGTCTCATGTTGTTAGTGGGAGACCGGGTTTTAGGATAGACGGCGTACTATCAAGAGGGGCTCTCAAGTGAGTAACTTGATCGCATCCTTGTGGATAGATCAAACCTTTGCATACTTGGCATTTGATCTTTCTTGGTTCTTATGTGGCTTTTCTCCTTGTTGGGTTTTGGTGCTTGTCGTGATCTACATGACAAGCCCAAGTTCACCGAAAACGAATTTCGTATAGAAAACTTGTTGCGTTTTCGGTTTTGGAGGTTTGCCGGTTATTCCTTTTTAGAGAGGTTTTACCTTTCTCCATTTGGTTTTATCTTCCATTGCTGGACTATGATGTTTCTCTGCATGATCTTGTAAAGCTCTTCGTTGCGATTCCAACGAGCCAAAGATCATCGAAAACGGAGTTCGGATGCTCAAGATATCGTCGTTTTCGTGTTGACGTTTCGGCAGTTTTGTGTAGGCCGGAAACTCCGGTGTAAACACACCGGATACTCCGGCCCGGACCAGGAAACTCGCATTTGTTCAGCCCCTGGTCTAGGCCGGAAACTCCGGCCTTTGGTCCAAAGTCTCCGGTCCAGACCGGAGTTTCCGATCCAGGCCGGAGTCTCCGGTGCAAAGTTGTCTGCAACGGCTAGTTTTCTGGGAGGGGTATAAATACCCCTCCACCTACCTCCAGCCAGTTGAGCTCGCCCAGTTTTCTCTCTCCTCCATTGTTGCAAGCTCATTTCTTTGATATCTCCCAATCCCTCCACCCAAACTCTTTGATCTTTGGAGGATTGAAGGAGAAGACCTAGATCTACATTTCCACCAATCAATCTCTCCTCTAAGTGAGGGGAACATAGTGGATCTAGTTCTTGGAGTTCTTGTGTGGTTCTCTTCTTTGTTCTTCCTCTCTTCTCCCCCATAAGCATTAGTTGCTTGTGGTGGGATTTGAGAGTGAAGGATTTGAGCACTTGTGCTCTTGCCTTTTGCATTTGGTGCATCGGTGTGCTCTCCACGAGGATTCGTGGAAGTTGAAAGCTTGTGAACTTGTTACTCTTGGGTCTTCGGGCCCTAGACGCCTTTGTGGTGGTTGGACCCTTGTGTGGTCAATTGAAGCCGTTCGGGAGCCCCCAATCCATTGTGGGTTGTGCCTCAATTGTTGTTGAGAGCCGTTCGGGAGCCCCCAACCCATTGTGGGTTGTGCCTCGGATTGTTGTTGAAAGGCTCCGGATTCCGCCTCGAAGGAATACCGATAGTGGAAGGTGAACCAAACCTTTGTGGTGCGGTTCATCGGAGAAGAGGGTGAAACCTTTGTGGTTGTTGAACCGTTGTGTCGGTTCACACCTCTCCAACGAGACGTACTCCCTTTCAAGGAGGAACTCGGGAATATATCCTCGTCTCCGCGCGCTCGGTTATTTCTATACCCGAGCTCTTTACTTATGCAACTTACATTGTGATAGCCTTCGTGCTTGAAGTATTCTATATTGCTATCATCTTGTTGCTTGTCTTGCTTAGCATAAGTTGTTGGTGCACATAGGTGACCTAGTTTATTTAGGTTGTTGGCTTGTTAATTTAAACACCTAGTTTTATTCCGCAATTAGCAAGCCTAAACCGGAAAAGTTTTAATCGCCTATTCACCCCCCCCCCTCTAGGCGACATCATTGTCCTTTCAATTGGTATCAGAGCCTGGGCTCTCTTTTTGGGCTTTACCGCCTAGAGAGTAAAAGATGTCGTTTAGGGAATTAGTGCACGATCCCTCTTTCATATTCGATGGCACAAATTATGATGTTTGGAAAATTCGCATGCTTAATCTTTTTAGGGCCATGGGTCCAAATTATATTATGAGGATTGTAGATGTGAATTTTCTCCTCCAAAGGATTCCAAGAATTATCTTTAGAGGATGAGATAAACTCTCATCTCGAGACTCAAGTTACTAATGGTCTTATGTGTTTTGAGCGATGTAGTTCTTGCTTCAATCATGCCTTTTCGAATGCACATGAGCTTTGGACCAAGCTTCAAGATATATATGAAGTGTCCAAAATTATTGAGGATGATTGTTCTCCCTCCACCTCCGGCCGTGATGAGTTCACAAATTCTTCCACTTCACCAACATGTGATTTGTCACAAGGTAATGATATGGTGAGTGGTGATAGAAATTGCTTTGTTGATGGTGAATATTCTATTGACTATACTTCATCTCTATCTCATTGCAATGTTCTATCTTTGGACTTAAACTCTTCTAGCACTCCAAATGTCATACATGCTAGAGTTGATAGTCCTTGCATATCATGTAATAGTTGTTTAACTAAATCTCATGATGATATGCTTCATATGTCTTGTTGCCATGAAAACAATACTTCCATATCCTCTATTTCTTGCATGACTAACAATGTAGAGGAATCCCAACATTTGTTGGAACAAGACATGGATCTAATGGTGCTTCAAGTTTTTCTTCATCCCTTCAACCATTAATCATGTTTGCCTTATGGCTAAGGATTCCGAGGTATCTCCCACCTCGAATCCAAATTGTGATGATGTGGATGAGGATTCTCATGAAGAAGGTTTTGATTTTGAATCCTTAACCAAGATGGGTGAGATGGTGCTTGGTGCTCTCCCCAAAGGTAGTAAAGCTATCCCTCCTCTATGTGAAATCATTGATTATGTTTCTAAGAGTAGGGAATTCATTGAGGATTTGGAAAGTCAATTTGATGAGAAATGTCAAATTGAGAGAGATGACTCTATCACTATAGCTTCCTTGAAAGCTTCTCTTGAAGAAGAAGAAGAGCTTAGGTCTTCTCTTGAAGAGAGACTTGAATCCTTGATGAGTCTAATGATCTTATTATTGCTAAAATCATTAAGGAAAGAGATCATGCCTTGCTAAAATAAAGTGCTTAAAAAGGAAAAAGTTGAATTTGGTGTTGGCAATGCTAGACTAAGTGAGGACATAGAGAGACTTGACAAAGCTCACAAGGCTTTAGAAAGTGAACACTCTCTCCTTATCAAGTCTCATGATCAACTCCAAACTCAACTATCTAAGAATGATAAGCTTGTCAAATTGTCTTCTTCCATTTAATATTAATGATGCTTGTGCTACTAACTCCACTCTTGTGAAGCATCTATTTTGAAGGAGAATGTTGAGCTAAGGGCTCAACTTGAGTTGCTATCTAGCAAGTATGGGAAATTGGAAGAAAGTCATGAAAAGCTTTCTAGCTCTAATGATGATCTTCTAGCATCCCATGCTAGGCTAAAGTTAGCTCATGAGGCTATCTCTACAAAGG
The DNA here is from genome assembly GCA_947311845.1 of Poa pratensis. Taxonomy (NCBI): domain Eukaryota; kingdom Viridiplantae; phylum Streptophyta; class Magnoliopsida; order Poales; family Poaceae; genus Poa; species Poa pratensis. Next base: position 78,313,519 of record CAMZMU010000052.1, on the reverse strand, counting down.
TAACATCTTGTGAGCCTCATGTGGACAATGGCACAACTTCTTCTAAAATGCTTTATTGCCATGTGCTAGTCCTAGTGATTCATCCACTCACATTTGCTAATCTTGTGATGAATTACTTTCATGCCTTGTTGCTCTAACAATGAAGCTCTACTTCCTCTAGTGTTTTTGTTGATACCATGTAGAGGAATTAAATGAGCTCAAGGCCCAAGTCACTTCTTTGAAGAAAGACTTGGAAAAGCGTCATGTTGGGATCTACACTTGACAATATGTTGAGTGTTCAAAGACGCCCCAATGACAAGAGTGGACTTGGATTCAACTCCAATAACAAGATCAAGTCCAAGATCAACAAGAAGAACAAGGGCCAAGAACAAGTTAAAGATTCGGCCAAGATTGTTTGCTTCAAGTGCAAAGTTGAAGGGCACCATGTTAGATCTTGCCCTTTGAAGAAGAAGTTCTTAGTGAGAAGCAACAAGGAAAGAAGCCTCAAGTTCAAACTCAAGTTCCTCAAGTCAAGACACACTAAGAAGAAGAAGCTATTGTGAGAAGGGTCACCTTGCTTCTTCATGCACAAATGGTACCTTATCCAACCCCATTATTATTGATGATGTTATTCTCTTGGGAAGGATAAGGTTGGCAATGTGTTTGCCAAATATGTTGGTACTCAAAGTGGTGTCAAGAAAAGAACCATTTGGGTTGCCAAACCTATTGTGACTAACCTCTTAGGACCCAACTTGGTTGGGGACCAACAAGCTAAAACTTGATCAATAGGTGTTGTTGGAGGGCATTGGAGACTTGGCTACATCATGAAGAATTAAGGGATCTTCATCAATTATATTCTTCAAGCCAAGTCATTTGGATTATATTGTTCTATCTCATATCCAATGTTCCTCCTTGCGGTAACTTTTATTTAAATCATATATACATTGAAAGTTGCTTGCACCCTTGCATGTGTTTGGTTTTGTACCTTGCTAGTGTTTGTATGTGTTGTGCTCTCTACTTACTTATCTTGAGAAATCAAGTATGTGTATGTTGGTTTGCACACCATTTACTTGTTTGAGCCTTATTGCTTTTATTTGATATCTTATCTTGTTGGCTCTCTTTTGAGAGATTAATGGACCATTCCATTTTGGAGAGTGATATGCTTCGTGCACTTCACAAACCTAAAATGTGTACATGAGGAATACCACTTAGTGATGATATATCATATTATCTATTCTCTATGTGGTATGTCATGCTCATGAGAAATTCAAATTCTATAATGTCCATTAATTTCTCGAGTTGGTTTTGTTTGCCTCTTGCTTTAAAGAAATGGATTATCATTTATGGGGGAGTAATAAGCTTGTGCATATTACAAACCTAGAAAATGTGAACATGTGAGGTATTGCCACCTAGAATTGATATTCTTCATTATCTTATTCCTTTGTGGCATGTTTCTCAAACAAGTTCCTTTTGCTTAAATGTTTTTTGCCTCTCACCGTTGGATCTTGTTTGTGATGGAATTCTTGATATGGCTTTCCCTAAATATGTTCTCATATATCTCTTTGGGAAACCAATTGCTTCAAGCTACTCCTTGGAGTTGCTTTGCATTATTGCGTGATTTTTGAAGCTATCAAGAATTTCTATCTATCTAAGCATGGCTTTTAATTCCTATCCTTTGCCATATGCTTATGTTTTGTGAATATGATCTTGAATATATCTTTGCAATCCACCACCGAGAAATATCTCCATACATTACTTGTCTTGACAAGTGATAATCATATTTGTGGTAAATATATTGATCTTATTCACTTTGGCTCTTGCTTTGAATTGCCTTATTTGATTGCCAAGGATTTGTTTTGATCTAACTCTCATTTGTCTTCCTTGTATCTTTTGGATCCTTTATTGCTCTACTTGAAATTTGTTTTGTGCTTTCTTGAGTTGGGAAAAGCAATGAACCAATTCTTGTGCATTGACATTCAAAAGTCATACTTCTTGATAATGCACTATTCTTTGGGAAGCTATCCTACTTTGAGTAAAACACCGTTCTTTAAATTGGTATTGCAATTTCTTGCCTTTCTTGAACATGACTAGTGTTTGAATATATATATATATATATATATATATAGGAGAGTGATGATCTCATTTGTGTGCATTTTGTATTCAAATGCAAAATCTTAAATAATGCACACATCTTGGGGGAGCAATCCTATAGGCTTTTTGAACATTAGTTGTCTTCATTTGATATTTGATCCCGATGACGTGTCTCCTTGGAAGACAAACATTTTTCGTCTTGGTACTTGTGCCATCATGAAAAGTGTAGAGGGTTTGGTTTATTCCTTGATGATATTTTCATCATTTGGTATCTTGATTTCATTGGTATCTTTTCAAAGTGGTATCTTCACTCATGTGTTGATTTGGGTATTTGATATAATTTGGACATATTGTTTTCTTGTCACACTTGTGTGTGCTTTGTTGGTTTACTTGGTGTTTTGTCTAAATTATATCTCGTTTGGTTCTTGAAAGTCATGTGCATGCATATTTATTATATGTATATCTTATGGCATGCTTACTTTCGTTGATCCAATATATAGGATAAACTCCATCAAATCCTAAATGGCTAAGATGTGCATGAAATTCAATTTCATATCAATATGCACATATTTATGTGGAGTTTGTCCTATGTATTGTAGTTGCTCTAACTACTTTGGACCCAATGAGTTTGGGTACCATTTTGTACTTGAATTTGTTTTAGGTATTTGGAGATGCATTGGAAGCTTGTCTCATCTACAAGGAAGGTGTTGTCACCATGTGCTTATTGGAGCCAAGCTTGGATGATCATGAGCTCCTATCTTCTACATCACCAATGCTATCTCGGTAACAAGTATCTACCTCATGCATACTTTTCTAGCTCTCAACCTTGTGTAGGTTGTTTCATGGCATGAATCTCTTTGGTTGCAATTCTTTTGATTCTTGCAAAACGTCTTTATTGCAAATGTGAGTAAGCCGGGATGATTACATATCAAGGGGAATATATATAATCATTTTCATGATTCACCAATCCCAAATATGTTAATCTAGCACTTTCTACTCCATGTCTCGCATATGTAATATTGATGTTTTCAAAATCATTTGCGTTTTGTGATACTTGTTATCTTACTCGGAGCATCCCTTTTATCACCTTATCCTTGTGGATAGTTTGATGCTATGATGTGTGTGTTGAAGTTCATCTATATCCCTTTAAGATAAAATTGAGCTTTGTGCTATGCTTTTAAGCAAAGATCTTATTGGTGTATTTATGACTTCCTCTTGGATATCATGACCTTTACCTTTGTACCTATATTGTGTGTACATGTTTATTTGTGGACTTATATCTTCGTGATTGGTGTCTACTTAGAAACTTATACACATAAGAATAGTTACATCTTTTTTGGTATTCCAATTCTTTAGTGACCACCCTTTGCTTTTATTTCTTTAGTGGTCTCTAATTAAAGGCACAAGCTTTGTTGTTTATGTGTTATGTTTTTGAATCTTAATAAGCTTGTGGAGCTATTTGCTATATCTCCGTTGGTGTGTGAGTATGGGAAAGACATGATATGCACTATGTGCAACTCCTTTTTGAAAGACTATGTTGATACTTGCTCATCCTTGTATTAGTCTCCTAAAATGTCTTTCTATCTCACACCCATCCTTTTATTTGCCGCTCCTTGCTCATGTTGCAAAACATTTTATTTGTTGCAAATTGTTTTGCTTCTTTTCTCATTTATATTCTCTTGCATGTGCTTGTGTTCGAATTTATCTAGGAGGGAGTGAGGATTCCATGTTGTGCACACTATATTGAAATACAAATCCTATTTGTGCACGTACCTTGGGGAGTTCCCTCTTGATATTTAGAACATTTTTTGGATCTTTTGATTGCTTGCGTCTTTCGTTGAAGTATCTTTCTATTTGATATTCTTTTGCAATCTTTGGATCCTCAATATAGTTTGATCTCCTTTCCAACTTTCGTTATTGGATATGTGCATTTGATTTCACTCATATTATGATAAATGCACACATTATGGGGGAGCTCTTACTATTTTGGCCTTCTAAATTTTTCCTCCCATTTCGGCAATCGATGCCAATGGGGGAGAAGTTTAGAGGGTTTAAGAGTTGGTTTTATGCTTTAGTTGTTCTCAAGCATTTGCCTTTCTTGCTCTTGCATCCTTGCTCTTTGTGTTGCATGGTTGCTTAATTCATTATATAAACCCTCGTAAAAGGGATTGTCATCAATTACCAAAATGGGGGAGATTGAAAGTGCATGTGTTGCCCCATGCGTGGTTTTGGTAATTAATGACAATCCTTATGGACTAATGTTTGCATTGAGATATACTTGTAGATCTTGTCCATAGGAAATGATTGGAATTCATGTGTTGGACTCTAGAAGATGACATGATGACCAATGCTCTATTCAAGGGTTTATATGAAGAATGGTCATGTGTAGAGTTGAGCTTATTACAAGTATGGCTTGGAAAAGAAGATTGAGTGAACAATCATGTTTAACCCCAAGCCATCATACATATCAAGAGAAGAAGATGAAGCGCAAGCTCAATATGATGCATCTCGAAGATATCATTTGATTGATGCTTGCAAAGGAGACATGAAGACGGAGCTTAGCGAGACCCTCCCATAATGGTGTATGGGGGAGCTTTTGGAGAAGTCTTCATCAAGCATGTGCTAGCAAGCACAATCAAGAAAGGTGTTCCAACTTGAGAGAGTCAAGATCGTCATCATCGAGCTCAAGTGGAATGCGCAAGGCAAAGGTATGATCTTGATAGGTTTTCTATTTTACCGGTCTCATGTTGTTAGTGGGAGACCGGGTTTTAGGATAGACGGCGTACTATCAAGAGGGGCTCTCAAGTGAGTAACTTGATCGCATCCTTGTGGAGAGCTCAAACCTTTGCATACTTGGCATTTGATCTTTCTTGGTTCTTATGTGGCTTTTCTCCTTGTTGGGTTTTGGTGCTTGTCGTGATCTACATGACAAGCCCAAGTTCACCGAAAACGAATTTCGTATGGAAAACTTGTTGCGTTTTCGGTTTTGGAGGTTTGCCGGTTATTCCTTTTTAGAGAGGTTTTACCTTTCTCCATTTGGTTTTATCTTCCATTGTTGGACTATGATGTTTCTCTGCATGATCTTGTAAAGCTCTTCGTTGCGATTCCAACGAGCCAAAGATCATCGAAAACGGAGTTCGGATGCTCAAGATATCGTCGTTTTCGTGTTGACGTTTCGGCAGTTTTGTGTAGGCCGGAAACTCCGGTGTAAACACACCGGATACTCCGGCCCGGACCAGGAAACTCGCATTTGTTCAGCCCCTGGTCTAGGCCGGAAACTCCGGCCTTTGGTCCAAAGTCTCCGGTCCAGACCGGAGTTTCCGGTCCAGGCCGGAGTCTCCGGTGCAAAGTTGTCTGCAACGGCTAGTTTTCTGGGAGGGGTATAAATACCCCTCCACCTACCTCCAGCCAGTTGAGCTCGCCCAGTTTTCTCTCTCCTCCATTGTTGCAAGCTCATTTCTTTGATATCTCCCAATCCCTCCACCCAAACTCTTTGATCTTTGGAGGATTGAAGGAGAAGACCTAGATCTACATTTCCACCAATCAATCTCTCCTCTAAGTGAGGGGAACATAGTGGATCTAGTTCTTGGAGTTCTTGTGTGGTTCTCTTCTTTGTTCTTCCTCTCTTCTCCCCCATAAGCATTAGTTGCTTGTGGTGGGATTTGAGAGTGAAGGATTTGAGCACTTGTGCTCTTGCCTTTTGCATTTGGTGCATCGGTGTGCTCTCCACGAGGATTCGTGGAAGTTGAAAGCTTGTGAACTTGTTACTCTTGGGTCTTCGGGCCCTAGACGCCTTTGTGGTGGTTGGACCCTTGTGTGGTCAATTGAAGCCATTCGGGAGCCCCCAATCCATTGTGGGTTGTGCCTCGAATTGTTGTTGAGAGCCGTTCGGGAGCCCCCAACCCATTGTGGGTTGTGCCTCGGATTGTTGTTGAAAGGCTCCGGATTCCGCCTCGAAGGAATACCGATAGTGGAAGGTGAACCAAACCTTTGTGGTGCGGTTCATCGGAGAAGAGGGTGAAACCTTTGTGGTTGTTGAACCGTTGTGTCGGTTCACACCTCTCCAACGAGACGTACTCCCTTTCAAGGAGGAACTCGGGAATACATCCTCGTCTCCGCGCGCCTCGGTTATTTCTATACCCGAGCTCTTTACTTATGCAACTTACATTGTGATAGCCTTCGTGCTTGAAGTATTCTATATTGCTATCATCTTGTTGCTTGTCTTGCTTAGCATAAGTTGTCGGTGCAGATAGGTGAACCTAGTTTATTTAGGATGTTGGTTTGTTAATTTAAACACCTAGTTTTATTCCGCAATTAGCAAGCCTAAACCGGAAAAGTTTTAATCGCCTATTCACCCCCCCTCTAGGCGACATCATTGTCCTTTCACGCGTCTGTCAGGATTTTCATCATGTCTGTTGACACGGGGAAATTCAAGGGAAAACACTGTTGGAGTGTCCCTCGGCCCAGCTCGATTGCTCGGCGGATCTTACCTTTGCATTTGCGTATGCAGCATCCGAAACATCTGTGATTGGCATAGTCCGGGAATTTATGAAGTATGATTCTTTGGTTTGTGAAATACTTAATGCATTTAGTTGAGTCGAGTGAATTTCTTACCTTCTTTTGAAATCTATGGGAGCGCGACAGCGCTCCCATGGGAGTAGCCCCCGAGATTGTGGTTTATTGTCTTGCAATAGAGGACAATCTCAAATTATTTCTCTGTGCTGCTTTTGTCAATCGAAATATTTTGCTTTTGAAATCTATCGGGTGCGCGCCAGCGCACCCGATGGGAGTAGCCCCCGAGGCTATGTGCAAATATTTGTAGTTGTGCATAGGCTCAATTTGTCTTCCTTTTTGTTGTTGTCGATTATCCTTCGAGTGCTTCAGTCTTCGTGCCGTGTGGCATAGATATTTTTCAGTTGTGCAACACTCGAACCGACGGCGAGTGCCCTTCCGAGTATCGGGTGCAGCCGAGGAAAATTTGTTACGGCCTGTGCGGCGCAGCCCCCGAGTATCAGGTGTGGCCGAGGCGAATTTGATGCGGCTTATGCGGCGCAGCCCCCGAGTGTCGGGTGCGGCCGAGACGAATTTGATGCGACCTGTGCGGCGCAGCCCCCGAGTGTCGGGTGTGTGCATACGGCGCCTTCTTCAGGTATGCGCGGTCGGACGCTTTGTTGTTGAAGAGGAAGTCGACGCGGCGGCTGCACGTCCAGCCCCCGAGTGCTTTTTGTCGAGTGGGCGAGGCGGAGTCGAAGAAGTTACGGGTGTCGCCTTGTCAGGACCGGAGTCGACGCGGCAGATGTTATGCTGTGCGGTCAGTCGACGCGGCGGATGTTATACTGCGCGGTCAGTCGACGCGACGTACCGGAGTCGACGCGGCGGATGTTATGCTGCGCGGTCAGTCGACGCGGCGGACCGGAGTCGACGCGGCGGATGTTATGCTGCGCGGTCAGTCGACGCGGAGGACCAGAATCGATGCGGTGGATGTTATGCTGCGAAGGCAGTCGACGCGGCGGATGTTATGCTGCGCGGTCAGTCGACGCGGCGGACCGGAGTCGACGCGGCGGACCGGAGTCGACGCGGCGGATGTTATGCTGCGAAGGCAGTCGACGCGGCGGATTCGAAAAGTGTCAGCCTTCGAGTATTGGATTCAATTAGAGCAGGTTTATAATTGAAAATATAATAAAATATGGAACTGACTTAGCTGTTCATGAGCGATGGAAATCTGTAGACTTTTGTTGTTTGCCGTTGATGACGAAGCGCCAGCCTCCGAGCGTTGGAGGCAGAGTCGATGAAGGCGTAGGGTGTCGATGCGATAGTCCGGAGACGGTGAAGTAGAGTCGAAAAAGGCACTCGAATCGCCTACCGGGTGCAGTGGTGAAGTTGATTTTTGTTGTTGATGTCGAAGCGCAGCCCCGAGTATCGGAGATGGAGTCGAGTAAGCCACGGTTGTCGCCTTGCTTCCTAGTCGATTGTTTGTCGGGCTACGTGATCCAGTGACCGATGATGTTTGCCGCAGTTGATCTGGACGAGGGTGAGGTAGGTGTCGAAGCGCCAGCCCCCGAGCGTCGGGTGCGTCGAATTTATTTTGAGATGCATCCCCTGAGTATTAGGAGAACCGCCGCCCTGAGTCGCTGGTTTGTCGGGTGCGCGCAGTCGAATATGATGTCGTTTTTTGATTTCGAGTGCCAGCTCCCGAGGGTACGTAGTGCCCTTCCACGAAGCGGGCTTTGTGTGCTGGTACCGCCGTGTTGGTTGATGCTGTCGAGTGAGCCGAAGTTTGCCCGCAGTAGGGGTGTGGTCGATGTCGATGCTTTGTTGTTGTAGAGGTCGAAGAAATTGAAGGAGTCGAAATTTGCTGTCACCCGAGTTGTCGAGTCCTCGACGTCGCCGAGCTAATTGCTTGCTCTTTTCCTTTTTCCATTGCTCGTACGTGAGCTTGTGCATGCATATGTGATTAGCATTCCGCCCGCTTGTACGTAGATGAGGTGCGGTTATGCCGGCGTGCCCCTGCGCCTGTTTCGAATCGAGAGGGTTTGTCGAGTCCGCTTGGTTGGAGCTGATGCTATTTGTTGATGTCGAGTGCCAGCCTCCTAGGGTACATAGTGCCCTTTCACGGAGCAGGCTTTGGGTGCCTATGCTGATCCCGGTCGTGGTACTCGAGTGGTGGAAGATTCCGCAGTGGGTCGACGATGTTTGCAGCTTCTATTTGTTCGTAGCGTCGCGAGCGAGACGGAGCTGTGTAAGGAGACGCGACGTGACGAGCCGAGCATGATCGTAGCAGGGGCGTCGTTTCTTCATGCTCTCGTAATGTAAACAGAGTGGTTAGTATATGAAATAAATATGCCAATACAGTTTAAATTTGTACGTGAGAAGGATTGAAAAGCTAGTTGAAGGAAACAGGCCCATTTGTCTCCATCATGTGTGCACGATGTTCGCTACAGTCGACGAAGCTGGGGCAGTCGAAGTTTTACGCGGTGGAGGTGGAGTCGATGACGGCAGACGACGCAGCCGCGGCGAGTTTGGAGTCGATGGTCGTCGAGGTTGGAGTCTCGATTGTTGAACCGATGGACTCAGCTAGCTTAATTTTCTTTCCTTTGATTGGAGTTGATTACTTGATTAGTACTCTGGCCGACAAATCCATGCAAGCACGCCTGCCGCGAAATCCATGCACGTTGATGCATGCGACTAACGGGATGGATCGTTGCTTGCTTCTTGATTTGATCCTCCGATCAGACCATGCATGTAGAAGGAACATTAGCCAATGAGATTAATAAATATGTCAATTAAGGAGAGAGATTGATTTTGGGAGATCTGATCTTATTGCAGCGAGGTTGGAGTCACCACGATACGCGAGTCGACGATGGTCGCGATGTTGATTAGGCTGGCGGCGGAAGTCGTGTTTGTCGTGGGCCAAGCTGAGCTTGATTTTTGATGTTGATCACGTGATGGCCATGGTTCGTAAATTGGGATTGTGCTGATTTCTTGTTTGGCACACAGCGCCGGCGCCCGAGATCGACAACTGTGGCATCCGAACGTCCTTCGACTGCTCATGACTTGCTTGATCGGAGTTGAGTCTCTTCGCGTGGATGCGTATGATCTGTACTCTTGGGAGCCGTGCTGCATGCACTTCCTGCTGCCGGGCTTGGAGGCTGCCTCAGCTTGCGCCCGTAGGGACTTCGACGATCGATAGTAGCACTCGAATTGTTTTCATGTACGTCACGCATGTGCTGGCCGCCTTTCCTTTTGACCCAGCGACGGGATTTTGCCGATGCTGAACTCGGCGAGTTGGCGTATTGCTTTGCCGATCGCGATTCCGATCGAACTGCTGAAAACACGTGGATTTGATAGATTAGCTCAGCCGTCCGCCAAGGCGAAGTTGATGTCGAGCCCTGGGCGCTGATCCAATATGACGAGATGCTGCCATCGTTGATGTGGATCAGATCGGCTTGGCCGTCGTCACCCGACGGAATCGTCGGCTGTTTGTTGATGTCGAATTTGACTGCGTCGAAGCGTATGATCCGGAGCGATATGGCTGCCACCCTGTTTGATGAAGATTGGATCGTACGTGGATCCGTGCGCAGGACGCTGCCGTTGCCCGACGAAGCCGTCGATTGTTTGTTGATGATGAATCTGATCACGTCGCCTGCGATGTGATGTAGATTGGATCTGCTATGTACGGAACGTCGCCGCCAGATGCGATCTGGTCGCTTTTGTCGATGAAGATTTGCCAATGAATATGATAGAGCCGCCGAAACCGCGATCCAGCACGCGTTCTTCCCACAGACGGCGCCAATTGTCAAGGTGCGCCCTCGGCAATCCCAGAGTCGAGTACCCCAGGTAGATTATGAGGGAGAAGATGTGCGCGCTGGTAGTATCGGACGGCTGACAAGCAAGGATTTACCCAGGTTTGGCCCTCATTGTGAGGTAAAGACCTACTCCGGCTTGTCTAATTATGATCATATATGAGGTTACATGGTGGCCGTGATGGCGATTGTGGAGGTGAAACGTGGCTTCTCTATGCTATGCCGTGTATGCTATGTCTAATTGTGTCTGGATCTGTCCATGGGGGTGCCCCTGCCTGGCTTTATAAAGGGAGCCAGGTAGGGTTTACAAGAGTCCTATTAGACTACGACTTGGAGTCCTTGCCTTGTGCCTGAAGTAATTGCTGGGCCGCCAGGCGGCCTTTGTCTTGACTGCACCAGGTATACCAATAATAGGGGACCCGAAGGGTATATCCTCGTCACTTATCAAATTCATCTAAGCATTGATCAGGAGGTTTAGAGTAGGGAATATCTCCCTCATCAAACCGTTGGAGAGAGTGTACCTCAATTATGGATGAACGAGGAATTGGCTTACATAATTCTACTATTGGTGGAAGGTTCTTCACATCTTCAGATTTAATACCCTTCTCCTTAAGAGTCTTCTTGGCTTCCCTCATTGATTCATCATTCAATTCAATCATACCCCTCTTCTTTGGTGTTGGTGTTGGAGTTGGTTCAGGTAAAGTCCAATCATCATGATTTTGGCTTATTTTTGCCATTAATTCCTCAGCTTCATCGGGAGTCCTTTTCCTGAAAACACAACCAGCACAACTATCCAGGTATGTCCTAGATTCAATAGTTAGTCCATTATAAAATATATCAAGAAGTTCATTTTTGGCCAATTGATGTCCAGGCCGAGCTCTAATTAAAGAACAAAACCTTGACCAAGATTCAGGCATTTTCTCTCCTTCAACCTATTTAAAGTTAAAAAGTCTCTGCAAGGCAGCATGTTGGGCACTAGCAGGAAAATATTTTTGAAAGAAAGCATTAAGCAAACCAATTGGACTATCAATAGAACCAGGAGACAGATTATTATACCAAGTTTCAGCTTCATCTTTCAATGAGAAAGGAAATTTTTTAGTAACAAAGTAACTGCATTTCTTTATATCATCCGAAAATAAACTACTCAAAGTAGAGAGCTCATTCATGTGTTCTACATCACTTTCATTTTCAGTACCACAAAAAGGTTCTTTCTCAACAATGGATATGTGCGACAAATCAAGAGAGAAGTCATAATCCTTATCTTTAATGTTTATGGGAGATGTAGCAAATTTAGCATGAGGAGACAGTTTATATTTAATAGCATGTTTTGCAAGAAGATTTTTAATATTACTTGCACCACTAGTAGCATTACATTCATCAATAAAGTCATCATCAAGTTCCACATAAGTTTCATCAAGATCATCACAAGTATAATCCCTCAACTCAGGTGAATCAACAGGGGTAGTGGGACTTCCATTAGGTGTTTCAGCAATTTCAATTTGTTTAGACCTAGAAATAGTAGCATCTAAAAAGGGACCTAAAGAACCACTTTCATCAAGAACAGTAGAAGCATCATCAAAATTATCTGAAGCATTTTCAGATTCAGCAGAAGTATCAGTGTGTGTAGCTTGTGGTGGTGTAATAAGTTGACTCATCACAGATGGTGAATCAAGAGCAGCAGAGGTACTCAGAGTTGTACCATTCCTTGTAGTGGATGGCAGTATGCGAACCTTCTCATCACGAGTCTTCCCATGATGAATTAATTGCAGCGAACAATATTACTCTCAAGTGAGCTTACAAATAAAGCTATGCTCCCCGGCAACGGCGCCAGAAAATAGTCTTGATGACCCACAAGTATAGGGGATCGCAACAGTCTTCGAGGGAAGTAAAACCCAAATTTATTGATTAACACACGGGGAGCCAAAGAATATTTGTAAGCCTTAACAGATGAATTGTCAGTTCAGCTGCACCTGTGAATAGACTTTTTCGACACAGATTATCAGTAGCAACAATTTTATAGCAGTAGCAGTAGTGAAATAATAGCAGCAGTAAAGTAAAGATAGCAGTAGGGATCGCGGTAAACAGCAGGATTAAAATACTGTAGGCATAGGGATGGATGAACGGGCGTTGCATGGATAAGATAGTTCATATAATAATAAAGACATAGGCATTTGCAAATAAATAAGGGTAAAGCATCCAAGTACTAAGTAACCATAGGCATGTGTTCCGTATATAGTCGTACGTGCCGCAATGAGAAACTTGCACAACATCTTCTGTCCTACCAGCCCGTTGGAGCGGGGCCTCAAGGGAAACTACTGGTAATTAAGGTACTCCTTTTAATAAAGTACCGGAGCAAAGCATTAACACTCCGTGAACACATGTGATCCTCACATCACAGCCATCCCCTTCGGTTATCCCAATTGCTGTCACTTCGGGGCCTCGGGTTCCGGACAATAATATGTGTATACAACTTGCAGATATGATCTAAAACAATGATTATCCTCATGATACAATAACATGTTCAGATCTGAAATCATGGCACTCGGGCCCTAGTGACAAGCATTAAGCATAACAAGTTGCAACAATGACATAAAGTACTAACAACGGATACTAGGCACCATGCCCTAATGATCTTATATCTATTACATGAACAATCTCATTCAATCCCTACCATCCCCTTCAGCCTACAATGGGGATTTACTCACACATGGATGGGGGAAACATGGATGGTCGATGGAGAGGCGTCGGTGATGATGATGGCGATGATATCGTCCAATTCCTCGTCCCGACGGAGTGCCAGAACGGAGTTTCTGGTCCCTGAAATAGGGTTTTCGATGGGGGCGGCGCTCTGAGGTGTTTTTGGAAAAAGTGGTCGGCCCCCGGCGTTTTTAGGTCAGAGGCTTTAAGTAGTCGAGAGGGGGAGGCAAGGGGCACCCGAGCCTGCCTCACCATGTGGTGGCGCGGCCTAGGGCCCACCGCGTCGCCACGTGGTGAGGGCGCCTTGTGGCTCTTCTCCGTTTCCCCTTCTGGCTCCGTGGGTCTTCTGCTAAAATAGGAACATTGCCATATTTTCTGGGGATTTTCCTGAAAGTTGGATTTCTGCACAAAAACAAGACACCAGGGCAATTCTGCTGAAAACAGCGTTAGTCCGTGTTAGTTGTATTCAAAACACACAAATTAGAGGCAAAACAACATCAAAAGTGTTCGGGAAGTAGATACGTTTTGGACGTATCAACAACCCTAGTATTGTTATATCTAATGTGATAATAAGTGGTGCAGGAAAAACAAAAGAAATAAACATATGGCATCAACTTAGTGCATAGCAAATCTGCTGGAGACTGTCCAGGCCGGAGTCTCCGGCCTAAGGTGGCTCTGGGGTCGGAGTCTCCGGTCCCCAGGTTTTTGAGCAAAAGAGAGCAACCGAGCGGCACTCTCTGTATAGAGGTCCGGAGTGACCCCGGAGTAACCCCAGAGTCTCCGCCCAGGGAGCCCAGAGTCTCCGGCCTCAAGGACCGGAGTCTCCAGTCAGGCCGGAGTCTCCGGCCCTTCCAGACCGGAGTCTCTGGTGTAAGTGGACTGCAACGGCTACATTTCTGGGAGGGTATAAATACCCCTCCACCTACCTCCAGCCAGCTAGCTCGACTAGAATTGAAGTCCACCATTATTGTAAGCTCAAGATTTGCTAGATCTCCCAATCCATCCACCCAAACTTGTTGATCTTTGGAGGATTGAAGGAGAAGGCCCCGATCTACATCCTCACCAAGCCGTTCTTCATTTCCCCCTCATTCACTTGAGGGACCATTTGCTAGGGTTTCCACTAGGAAAACCTAGCCCATTGTTGTACTTACTTGCTTGTCTTTGTGACAGATTGTAGCTGTTTGGGAGCCCCCAATCCATTGTGGGTTGTGCCCCAAATCATTGTTGTAAAGGCTCCGGACTCCGCCTTGAAGGTTTTCGATAGTTGAAGTGAATCAATCCTTTGTGGTGCGGTTCACCGGAGAAAAGGGTGAAGCCTTTGTGGCTGTTGAATCATTGTGTTGGTTCACACCTCTCTAACGAGACGTACTCCCCTAAAAAGGAGGAACTCGGGAATACATCCGTGTCTCCGTGTGCTTTCACTTCGGTTACCTCTATCCTTGTTTGTCGGCTTTACTTTATATCGTGTTTAGTTGCTAGCTTGTCATATAGGTAAATTCACCGTAGTTGCATATCTAGAGAATTTACCTTTTGTATCAAGCCTAAATTGAAAAAGACTAAAATTTGGAGTAGCACCTATTCACCCCCGTCTAGGTGTCATACGATCCCTTTCATAATCGTTCTGAACCGACCCACCGTATGATCTTGCTATGAGACAAATCGTCAATGATGAAATAGCGATGGATCATCTATTTAGTTATCATTAGCCGGATCCCTATGCTATGAGAATATCTTGTGACCGCTTATTCGACACTCATGCTTTGATTTCCACCAAACGTCTTGCAGTAACATGGGACTATGATAGGTGGCTTTTGGGCTTGAACTAGGATAATGTATTGGAACAGAGATCGTTCAAGAATGGCACTTACTCCTACAGACGATGGAGAGATACATCCTCTAGGCCATCTCAAGTATTATTGTTGTCACCCAATCATCTGGCCAGACACAAGCGTGATTTATCACGGGACAACATATATACGGAATGAGAAAAGAAAATGATATTGGTACGAGAATAATATGTGTTATGATCGAAGGGTTTGATCACACTAGAGCAGATTGTCTCAATCTCGAGATATCATTGGTATCGTGTACGTAAGGGAATTAAGCGTAATGAGTAACGCACAGGTTCTGTTGTTCATTCACAACACAAGGATGCCAGTACGAATGCCTAACCCACTGCTGGTTATTGTTTGGTAAGCTCCCAAACAATACTTTGTGTTTGTTGAACCATTCGGTTCACACACTTAAGCTGTAGGTCAATCTTTGATTGAGAGTAAAGATATAGTTTTAGTGGGAATGAGATTGTGTCGGAGTAGCTCCGATATCAATGGGATTTGTTCCGGTGAATTATAAGTTAGAGAGAATGCGGACATCTAATGTCTCGGGATGATAGAACGTTTTCTATCATCAGCGGATTTAATCTGAGTGCTTATAAAGAAGGAAATATTGTTCCGATGGTTTTGTCGGCGGATACTAGGTATCCCGGTTCATATAAATATGAGTTATATGATAAGTAATTAATTCCGAGGATTTTCTGTAAAAAGGAAATATTCATTTAGGAATTAATTAGATAAAACAATTATTTATTTATTTAATTAATTATATTGGAAAAATATAAATAAAGGATTTATTTGGAGCCCAATGAAAAGGGGGCTGCCAAGTGGGCCCATGGGGCCCACAAGGCAGCCGCAACCATGTGGGGAGGGCCGAGTCCGAGTTGGGGGACTCCCCCTCCCCGGCGTCTAGGGCAGCGGCCTAGGGTGGGCCCCACAGGGGGCAGCGACCAGGGCGGGCCCCACATGGTAGGAGGCGGGTGGGGGAGGAGTCCAACTCCTCCCTCCAACCCGAGTTGGAGTGAAGGAGGGTTTCCACCCCCTTCCTTGTTGGGAAAGGCAGGTTTGGGAGGGAGGAGTCCTACTCCTCCTCCCAATCCGAGTTGGGGAAAGGGATGGACTCCTCCGTCCCTTCCTTGACCGGCCGGCCCAAAGGGGAAGGGCTTAGCCCCTTCCCCAAGTCCCTCCACCCCTTGGCCTCCTTTATAAGCAACCCCAAGCCCCTAGGGTTTGAGAAAAGAAACACAATTTTGCAAAGCTCTCTCTCTCTCATATAGATCTAATCTAGTTGATTAGATCTACCACCTAAATTACGCCGCAAGGCTGACTCTCTTCACGGGTGGGTTGACACGGTGTATGTGTGGATACCGCTAGAGCGGGATTTGCGCAAGTAAGTTCCTTGGACAACGGAACAACTTCATCAAGGTCTACATCAACGTCGACGCACGGCAACAATCTCACCTCCCGGCGTGGACGTGAGATTCTTCATCGGCTACACCGACATCTACTTCGACAAACACAAGATCTTCCGCAAAGGTGTTTGTAAGTATCTTGATCATCGCATTATGGGGTGCAACATATCTTCATAGAATAGATCTTGGCGGTAAGGTTACGGATAAATTTTAAAGTTTTCCCCAACCCAATAGTGGTATCAGAGCCGATCTATGCGTTGGTATGATTTGATCTAGAGCACCAGTTGGTGTGAGCATTGCATGGTTCTTGCATTAAGTTTATTTTAGTTGCTTCCCAAGAAGTTGTACATCATATTCCATGGCAGTATTGGCAAGATCTTTACGAACTTCTGGCTATCCGCGGACCTTCCGGCTGCTCCTAGTATGCTTGTTGGCGCCAACGATGTGCTTCAGTAGCTTCGGGTCTATACCCTTAGTTGTGGACGTTGATGTATATTCGGACTGGGCCTGAGGGTTGGACGCCTCACGGGGGTCACGCGCACATGTGATCGTTTAGATTGGGGTTCGCAACGTTTTCGTAATGTTGGGATCTCAATCACCCCGCAATGTTAATCTAGCAACTAGCCTAAACGTGCTTCAATACGTAGGTAGTGACGGTAACCGTAGAGCCTACAAAGCCACGTAAAACTGCAAACAAGCGTTAGATACGTCTAACTTGGTTTTGCAGGATTGTGTGCATGTGTTTTGGTATAGCTATTTTTTACGGTGTCTTAACATGATGGTGGGAGCCAAAACAATTGATCGAGTTCGTCATCGACAATCAAGCGAAGAAGAGTTCGTCGTGGAGACCGGGAGGAGGCGCCGGCATTGGCGGTGACGTGTACTTGGCGAGTTTCGGATATGGTAATTTTCCTTCGGGAATTTTACCGTGACCGGAACAATGAAGATGGTGATCCTCAAGGACGAGCGCCAAGGACTTCCGAGAAATAACAAAGGCTATACCAAAGCACATGAATTATTATTAATTGCCTGTGATGTTTATCCTTTGTTGTTTGCACCTTGATTGCGCAGTAGTCGTTTATTAGGGTGAATCCTCAAATAAAATCAAGGAGATCGTGTTCTTACCAACCGTGGCACCGTCAAACCGGATGCTTGTTACCGTGCGACCTGTATCCAGGAGTAATGTGTACCAAGGGTTCGGGAGGCGGGCGCGAACCATTCCAGCAGCCAGTGTCGGTTGGTTGTCTTGACGTCCAGCATAACAATATGAGTTCGGAACACATCCGTCGAAAGACGAACAAGTGTTGTAGCTGCTACAATTAGCATAGTGCTTACCGGTTGGCCGACGGACATGACATGTATCCATGCTTGCTTCGTAGGGCAATCGGGTCCTGAATCACTTAGTGCCAATCAAGAGGATTATTGGACTTAGTGGGAGCATATCTTAGATTCATGTTTGATTGAATTAAAGTAGTGCATTAAAATTAGTAATAAACTAGAAGTCTAAATAAACTTGTTTTGTTGTAGAAAATGGATCCCGTTGAAAAGATTTATGAAGAAGACTTGTTAGGAAAGTTGACTGTGGGAAGCGTGATCTTTGCGGATTGGCTTCATGGACTGAGAGAAAATCTCAGGAGACGCGATTTAGAGCATATTCTGGATACACCTGTTCCGGAAGGAGAAGATGACTATTCTCCTATGGGAGAAGATGAGTATCAAGCTGGATTAGTTTTGCTAGACAAGATGAGTTTTGAGCTTAGCGATTTGTATCCGTACTATCGCCCCTTCCGTCTTATGGAAGCGTTGAAAGCTCGATTCTCAAATCAGATGTGTCTGGCATATACAAATTCAATGTGGAACTTAGTATTGCAAACTATCGAGCGATGGCTCGATGAGGGAGCACAAAGAAAAGTTCTGCAAGATACTAAGGAAGCTTAAGGACATTGGGAAACCAATTCCAGAAAAGCAAGCAGTTGACACACTTCTGAGATCACTACCATCATACTACTATGCCTTTGTGGCATGCTATGAATTGATGGGAGTTGAGAAGACAGTCAATGAGGTCTTCGACATGCTCTTATCAGCAGAGATGGATATCTATGTGCATCACTTGATGACTACAACCATCTTGCAAGACAAGTGGAAAATCCACAAAAGGTATAAGAGTTATACACAGATTATTGACATAATCTCGACTCGAATATATTTTGGTATTTAATACTGAAATTTTTCATATTGCATGATTGCAGTGTGGAAAGGAAAAGAGCCAAGAGATTCAAGAAGAATTGGAGGAAGTGGGGAAAGAAAGCACTCAGAAGTGATGATCACCACTATGTCTTCAATCCAAGTCAATGAAGAAGATTTACACTAGAACTTTAAATAAGAGTTATTTTCAGTTTGATCATTATGTAATGAATATTTTGATTCTGGAACAAGTCATTGTTCGAATTATAAAGTATGTGTGGGAATTCCAAGTTTGGAAATTCAAAGTTTATATCTTCTTTATTGTGATGTCATTAATTATTTGTTTGTTAAGTCTTTTTGTTTTGATTCAAGTTATTGCTTAAAGTTTTAAGTAATAAATAAAGTTAGTTTAATCTTTAATTTGGAGTTATACTTTTCGTTGGTTCTCTTTGAGACTCTTAAAGTTATCTCTAAATTAAATGGATAAAACTAAAATCACAAAGTGTCATACACTTGGAGAAATTCGAAATTCATAAAGTGCTAGGCATTTGATGAAAATCGAAATCCACAAAATGCTAGGCATTTAGTAGACTCGAATTTGGCAAAGTGCTAGGCACTAGTAAATTTCGAGATTTACATAAAGGAGTGGAATCTACCCATTAATTCAATTCTATTGAGGAATTAATATGAAGTTGCATATTAATGAAATAGAGTTAATGAAATTATTGAAGTTTCAATGTTTCATAATTCAGTGGGAGAGTGTGAGAATCAAAATAAAGGAATCAAAGGAATTTGATTAAAGTTAAAGAAAGGACTTAATAAAATATTGTAACATTGTTGACGAAAGGAAAGTTATTTCTTAGTCAAAATTACTTGTGATGGATTTTGGTAACTCGAAATCATCATGGTAATAAAATCTTTTGCAAGATAAAGATTAAAAGGAAATGTTACAAAGTCTTGCTTAATGTGTTGTGAAATTAGAATTCCAAATTACCCACTAAAGTAAATAGATTATTTTGTTTGATATCTTGGGATTTGTGTCAATTATAACTTAGAGTTATTTTGATAGTAAGTTCCAATTTTTCAATTGGATTTAAAGTTTTAAGTTCGAATTGAAAAGTGTTTTGCAAAAGTCCAAAATTGTTATTTTGGCAAGTGACTTCCACACATAATTCTAAATGCTTGTTGACTTTAGAATTGGAGAAAAGTGTCTTCTCATGAAGAGAGAGTGGAAATCATAATACTAAATTAAGACTGAGAGTCTTTGGGCAAGTGTTAGAATGAGAAGGGAAACATGCAAATGTTTCCATATCATTACTTTGTCCAGGAATACATGTAAGGCATACATGATTCGAATTAAGTATTAAAAGGTCATGTGAGGAATTTATGATTAAATCACTAGGTGATTGAAATCATTTAAATGTCCAGGAACATGATATAAGCAAAACAATTACAAACAAATAATGAACATTCATTAATGACGGCATTTGTCATAAAAGGAGTTCAAGAAAAATTCATGAGACTCCAAGATCCAATCTTGAGAGTAGTTTGGATGTGATGTAAATCATGTGCATGAATATTTCATAAAGAAAGGACATATATGAATATCTAATATTCATAGAGCTAGTCTTGATTAAAATTGTTTTATCAAGGACGAATAACTGATAGTGAGAAGTTGCAATACTTTTCATATCAATTGCTTGATGCTGTTATTGAACTAAAGTAGCAAATTATTGCTAAGGATAATTATTTGGATTATGAATAATCTAGATAATTATATTATGAATGTTTGAAGTCAGTCGTATTAATGAGTAAGAATTTCATTCTTTTCATTATATAAATCGAAGGGACTTAAAAGACAGTGGGAGCTGATATTATATTTATTGAATAAGGCTAGGCCAATTATAAATATATAAATCTCGTGATTTAAAGAGTTTAAATAAAAGGTCGAAAATGTCTTATTAAAGTTTTGTCTCTAAGATAGAATTTAATAAACATGAGTATGAATGTACTAAAGTGCAATTCTGAAAGGTAATTTCGAATTGTGTCTTGAGTCAAAGAAATTTGATCAAGAATTCATAGCGTGATATTTGCAAGATACCTTGACCTTCGTAGTCCTGGATGAGCGAATAGAGAGGAATAAGATCAAATCATATTTAATGTGATTTTGCTTATCATTGCTATATATAGTACATAAAGCCGGAAAGTTTCCAAAGTGCTAAACTTTTATAAAGTTTTGCCACCGGCATTAATGAGAAATTCTTAAAAGGATATTCTCATAAGAGCAGTTAATTAAGATTGTAATTGATCATATAAAGGTTTGGTAAAAGAACCTGATGGTGAGATTACAAAAGGAAAAACCAACAAGGTGGATTTTGTAAAGCTTCAAATAGTGTGTATAGAGAAGTTACTCGTATACATATTTGTGGTGGAATTATGAAATCAAATTTATTCTGATAAATGTTTTTTCAATGATAAATACTAAGTGTTTTGATTTTATCAAAACACATGTATCTTATGAGTGGATTCTACAACAAAGATAGTTTATCTATCGAGGATAGTTGCGTCATTGATGTGAGACGTCATGATAAGCAAGTTATTGGATGAGTCATTACTCAGGTGAGGTTTCAATAGATGGTATGATAATATCAACCGGATATTATTAATGCTACTACGGAACCGGAAAGCCCATATCCAATTCCTAATAAATCCGACTTACATAGTCAAGTTTGGCATGTGAGGAGATAAACAAGTTTATGAACTTTGGTTGGATCAAAGTGCGGACACAGTTTCAGATCCGCATGCGAAAGCGTGAGTGGCACCTTAGTTCCATTTGGTGTCATGTCATCATGCTAACTAGAATCATTATTGTTTCTAGTGCAAGTGGGAGACTGTTGGAGATATGCCCTAGAGACAATAATAATTAAGTTTATTATTTATCTCCATGTTTATTATTAATGTTTGTATCTTTATGCTACAACTGTATTGGGTACTTGTATAGCAAATACAACGTATGCAAGAGGAAAACCTCCGATACACGTGTAGAGATATGAACGGAAAAAGAGTTCCTGGTCTTGTCTCTAAACTAGCCTATCTTGTTGCGATGATCGTGTTTTCCTGATCATGGACTTTGTATAAGTCATTCAACTATAGGAGTGGATTATCGGAATGATAATCGCACTGAACCACCCACCGTATGATCTTGCTATGAGAGAAATCGTCAACGATGAAATAGCAATTGATCATCTATTTAGTTATCATTAGCCAGATCCCTATGCTATGAGAATATCTTGCGACCACTGATCTCTGCGCACGCTTCTATTCCTGTAGACAGTGTTGGGCCTCCAAGTGCAGAGGTTTGTAGAACAGCAGCAAGTTTCCCTTAAGTGAATCACCCAAGGTTTATCGAACTAAGGGAGGTAGAGGTCAAAGATATCCCTCGCAAGCACCCCTGCAATTAAGATGCAAGAAGTCTCTTGTGTCCCCAACACACCTAATACACTTGTCATATGTATATGTGCACTAGTTCGGCGAAGAGATAGTGAAATACAAGTAATATGGATGATTATAAGTGGTAATTGCAATCTGAAATAAAAAATGGCAGCAAGCAAACATGTAGCAGAACTGGTTGTAAACGGTGTTTCAATGCTCACAAACAAGGCCTAGGGATCATACCTTCACTAGTGGACACTCTCAACAATGACATCATAATTAAATACATAAATATCTTCTCTTCACTATGCTACTCTAAACCACACTCCGGTTGGATAACGAACACCAATTCATTGCGTAGGGCTGCAAAAGCACACCTCAAAGTCTGAGTAAACAAACACCACAATTTCATGGAGACATCCAACTCAAATTATAACTCATGATAAGTATTTATGCAAACTTTAGCCTAAGAGCCACACACGGTGCGCACACTGTCATCTTCACACCGTGGGACAAGGTGACTCCGGAGATCACATTAATAAAATCACTTGAGCAGCATAATAGATGAAGAGTAACATCTACTTGTTCAACTAGATTAAAAAGCTCATGATCACATAAAGATCACACCATGGGAGAGAGAGATAAACCACATAGCTACCGGTAGAGCCCTCAGCCTCGGGGGAGAACTACTCCCTCCTCATCATGGGAGTCAGCAACGGCGATGGAGATGGCGGTGGAGTCGATGGAGATGGCTCCGGGGGCAATTCCCCGTCCCGGCAAGGTACCGGAACAGAGAGTTCTGTCCCCCGAAACTTGTTCTGGATGGCGGTGGCGCTGCGGACTTCTTCGTGGAATATGATTGATTATTTTAGGGTTTTCGCGTCGGGGGCAATATATAGGCGAAAGGACGATGGTCGGTTGAGACCCGAGGGCTCCTCACCACGTGGCGGCGTGGCCCAGGGCCCACCCGCGCCATGACATGGTGAGGGCGGCCCACGGCCCTCCTCCTTCTCCCCTTTGGACTCCGTGTACGTGTCGGGAAAATAGGAACGTGGGCTTTTGTTTCGTCCAATTCCGAGAATATTTCCAGAACAACTTTTCTGGAATAAAAAATAGCAGAAAACAGGAACTGACACTGTGGCATCTTGTTAATAGGTTAGTCCCAGAAAATGCATAAAAATGATATAAAGTGTAAGTAAAACATGTAGCAATTGGTATAATATCAACATGGAACATCAGAAATTATAGATACGTTTGAGACGTATCAAGCATCCCCAAGCTTATTTCTACTCGTCCTCGAGTAGGTAAAACGATAACAACAAAATAATTTTTGAGGTGACATGCTACCACACAATCTTGATCAAATAGTATTGTAAAGCACATGTCATGAATGAAGTGACTCAAGGCAATGGTCTATAGTTTGCTAACAATAGATAAAGAGTAAACAACTGAATCATATAAGCAAAAACTTTTCATGAATAGTACTTTCAAGACAAGCATCAAAAAGCTTTGCATAAGAGTTAACTCATAAAGCAATAGATTATAAATAAAGGCATTGAAGCAACACATAGGAAGATTTAAGTTTCAGCAATTGCTTTCAACTTTCAACATGTATATCTCATGGATATTGTCAACACAAAGTAATATAACAAGTGCAATAAGTAAGCATATAAGAATTATGCACACAAAGTTGACACAAGTGTTTGCTTCTGAGATAGAAAGAAGTAGGTAAACTGACTCAACATAAAGTAAAAGAAAGGCCCTTCGCAGAGGGAAGCAGGGATTAAATCATGTGCTAGAGCTTTTTAGGTTTTTGAAATCATATAGAGAGCATAGTAAGTTTTTGAGAGGTGTTTGTTGTTGTCAACGAATGGCAGTGGGCACTCTATCCCCCTTGTCACCCAGACTTTCAAGAGCGGCTCCCATGAAGGACGTTATTTCTACCAAGGGTAGATCATCCCTCTTCTTTTTGTTTACACATGCATATTTATAAATTGGTTTGACCCTACTCCCAACCTTTGCTTACACAAGCCATGGCTAACCGAATCCTCGGGTGCCTTCCAACAATCACATACCATGGAGGAGTGCCTATTTAATGATGTTTAACACTTTGAAATTTGCTTTTGATAAATCATTGGCAAACATGTGAAGAGAATTAAGCAGTTATAGTTGTAATTAATTGGGACTGGGCACCCCATTTGCCAGCTCTTTTTGCAAAGTTATTGGATAAGCGGATGTATATGCCACTAGTCCATTGGTGAAAGTCTGTCATGAGTAAATGACAAGGTGATAGAGAAAACGCCACATACTTCCTCATGAGCTATAAAACATTGACACAATAAGGAGTAATAAAGTTTTGAATAGTTTAAAGGTAGCACATGAAGTATTTACTTGGAATGGCAGGAAATACCACATAATAGGTAGTTATGGTGGACACAAATGGCATGGGTTTTGGCTCAAGGTTTGGATGCACGAGAAGCATTCCCTCTCAGTACAGAGTTTAGGCTAGCAAGGTTGTTTGAAGCAAACACAGGATATCAACCGGTACAGCAAGACTTACATAAAAACATATTGCAAGCATTATAAGACTCTACACTGTCTTCCTTGTTACTCAAACACTTTTACCAGAAAATATCTAGACCTTAGAGATACCAAACATGCAAACCAAATTTCAACAAGCTCTACGGTAGTTCTCCACTAATAGGCCTTAACTACATGATGCAAGAGCTTAAACATGACTACTTGAGAGCTCAAAACAATTGCAAAGCATCAAATTATCCAAGACAATGATCTACAAGAATGAGTATGTCTTTTCAATATACCATCTACCACATGTAGCATTTTCTGTTTCCAACCAAACACCAATCAACTTATTTCAACACAAAATCTCCAAATAATACAACAATGAAACAAGAGAGTACTTCTCTACAAGAACTAACAGCTCTGAACAAGAGATGCATGAAAAACAGGAGCTAAAAGCATTGCAGTAGCTAGTTAAGAATACTCAACAAATATAAGTGAAGAATATGAGTATTCACATGAAAAAGCGGAGCGTGTCTCTCTCCCACACAAGAATGCTAGGATCCAATTTATTCATAAAATGAAAACACAAAGCAAAAATAAAAGCACACAGACGCTCCAAGTAAAGCACATAAGATGTGAAAGAATTAAAATATAGTTTCACTAGAGATGACCTGATAAGTTGTTGATGAAGAAGGGGATGCCTTGGGCATCCCAAGCTTAGACGCTTGAGTCTTCTTGAAGTATGCTTGGGTGACCCACGGGGGCATCCCCAAGCTTAGGCTTTTCACTCTTCTTGATCATATCATATCATTCTCCCCTTGATCCTTGAAAACTTCTTCACACCAAACTCAGAGTAATTCTCATTAGAGGGTTAGTGCATAATCAAAAATTCACATGTTCTGTAATGACACAATCATCACCAATACTTCTGGACATTAGCTACAGCCACTGATGTTTTGTGGAGCAAAGAAATCCACTCAAACACAGTAAAAGAGAGAATGCAAAATAAAAGGCAGAATCTGTCAAAAACAGAACAGTCTGTAAAGACGAATTTTTTCGAGGCACTTAAGTTGCTCAGATTCGAAAACTAAAACTAATGAAAGTTGCGTACATATATAAGGATCGTGCGTGATTTTTTCAGAATTTTTAATTTTTCTGGAGTGCATACATCTCAAAACCGTGGACAGCAAAAATCTGTCCCTGCGCAGAAATCCAAATCTAGCATCAACTTTCTATTAGAGACTTTACTTGGCACAACAATGCAATAAAATAAAGATACAAAGGAGTTGTTACAGAAGTAAGCAAGCTCCAAGACTCAAAAAGCAAAGAAAATTTTCAGAAATAAAACAATGGGTTGTCTCCCAAGAGCGCTTTTCTTTAAAGCCTTTTAGCTAGGCTGAAATTTTATGATGCTCTCATAATAAGAGTTGAAAAACAAAAGAGCATCAAGAGCAAATATCAAACACATTTAAGTCTAACCCACTTCCTATGCAAAGGAATCTTGTAGGAAAATAAATAATGAAGCACAAAGTGACTAGCATAGGAAGGCAAAACAATTGCAACTTCAAAACTTTCAACATAAAGAGAGGAAATTTAATAACATGAAGATTTCTATAACCATATTTTCCTCTCTCAAAATAATTGTCAGTAGCATCATGAATAAACTCAACAATATAGCTATCACATAGAGCATTCTTATCATGATCCACATGCATAAAAGTATCATTACTCTCCACATAAGCATAAACATATCATTAGTAATAGTGAGAGTAAAAGTATCACATCCATCATTGTAATCATCATAAATAGGAGGCATAGAATAATCAAAATGATTTTTATCCTCAATAGTAGATGGGCTGAAAATATCATATCCATCATTGTAAACATCATATAGGAGGCATATCATAATCAACATAAACTATATTCTCAATAGTAGGTGGGCTGAAAACATCACAATGATTATAATCATCATATATTGGAGGCAAAGTATTATCAAAGCAAATTTCCTCCTTAAAGCTTGGGGGACTAAAAAATCATTTCATCACAACCAGCTTCCCCAAGCTTAGACTTTTCCATAGCATTAGCAATAATGGTGTTCAAAGAATTCATGCTAATAACATTGCTATCACTATATGCAAACAAACTTCCATAGGTTTTTTAATTTTCTCTTCAAAAGCATCATGTCCTAATTCAATATAAAGTTCATAAAGATCTCTATTTTTGTTGTTGTTTTCCATTAAGCCTAACTAGTGAAAATAAAAACAAGAAACAAAAAGAAATAATTGCAGAATCTAAAGGAGATACCTTCCAACACTTACCTCCCCGGCAACGGCGCCAAAAAATAGCTTGATGTCTACGCACGCTTCTATTCTTGTAGACAGTGTTGGGCCTCCAAGTGCAGAGGTTTGTAGAACAGCATCAAGTTTCCCTTAAGTGAATCACCCAAGGTTTATCGAACTCAGGGAGGTAGAGGTCAAATATCCCTCTCAAGCAACCCTGCAATTAAGATACAAGAAGTCTCTTGTGTCCC
Organism: Poa pratensis; assembly: GCA_947311845.1. Taxonomy (NCBI): domain Eukaryota; kingdom Viridiplantae; phylum Streptophyta; class Magnoliopsida; order Poales; family Poaceae; genus Poa; species Poa pratensis. The sequence goes on along the minus strand of CAMZMU010000052.1, from coordinate 78,286,536 downwards.
CAACACACCTAATACACTTTCAGATGTATAGGTGCACTAGTTCGGTGAAGAGATAGTGAAATACAAGTAATATGGATGATTATAAGTAATTGCAATCTGAAATAAAAATGGCAGCAAGCAAACATGTAGCAGAACTGGTTGTAAACGGTGTTTCAATGCTTAAAACAAGGCCTAGGGATCATACTTTCACTAGTGGACACTCTCAACAATGACATCATAATTAAATACATAAATATCTTCTCTTCACTATGCTACTCTAAACCACACTCCGGTTGGATAACGAACACCAATTCATTGCGTAGGGCTGCAAAAGCACACCTCAAAGTCTGAGTAAACAAACACCACAATTTCATGGAGACATCCAACTCAAATTATAACTCATGATAAGTATTTATGCAAACTTTAGCCTAAGAGCCACACACGGTGCGCACACTGTCATCTTCACACCGTGGGACAAGGTGACTCCGGAGATCACATTAATAAAATCACTTGAGTAGCATAATAGATGAAGAGTAACATCTACTTGTTCAACTAGATTACAAAGCTCATGATCACATAAAGATCACACCATGGGAGAGAGAGATAAACCACATAGCTACCGGTAGAGCCCTCAGCCTCGGGGGAGAACTACTCCCTCCTCATCATGGGAGTCAGCAACGGCGATGGAGATGGCGGTGGAGTCGATGGATATGGCTCCGGGGGCAATTCCCCGTCCCGGCAAGGTACCGGAACAGAGAGTTCTGTCCCCCGAAACTTGTTCTGGATGGCGGTGGCGCTGCGGACTTCTTCGTGGAATATGATTGATTATTTTAGGGTTTTCGCGTCGGGGGCAATATATAGGCGAAAGGACGATGGTCGGTTGAGACCCGAGGGCTCCTCACCACGTGGCGGCGCGGCCCAGGGCCCACCCGCGCCATGACATGGTGAGGGTGGCCCACGGCCCTCCTCCTTTTCCCCTTTGGACTCCGTGTACGTGTCGGGAAAATAGGAACGTGGGCTTTTGTTTCGTCCAATTCCGAGAATATTTCCAGAACAACTTTTCTGGAATAAAAAACAGCAGAAAACAGGAACTGACACTGTGGCATCTTGTTAATAGGTTAGTCCTAGAAAATGCATAAAAATGATATAAAGTGTAAGTAAAACATGTAGCAATTGGTATAATATCAACATGGAACATCAGAAATTATAGATACGTTTGAGACGTATCAAGCATCCCCAAGCTTAGATATACTCGTCCTCGAGTAGGTAAAACGATAACAACAAAATAATTTTTGAGGTGACATGCTACCACACAATCTTGATCAAATAGTATTGTAAAGCACATGTTATGAATGAAGTGACTCAAGGCAGTGGTCTATAGTTTGCTAACAGATAGATAAAGAGTAAACAACTGAATCATATAAGCAAAAACTTTTCATGAATAGTACTTTCAAGACAAGCATCAAAAAGCTTTGTATAAGAGTTAACTCATAAAGCAATAGATTCTAAATGAAGGCATTGAAGCAACACATAGGAAGATTTAAGTTTCAGCAATTGCTTTCAACTTTCAACATGTATATCTCATGGATATTGTCAACACAAAGTAATATAACAAGTGCAATAAGTAAGCATAATAACAATGCATGTGCAAGTAGTGTCTACTATGAGATTCATTTGGGCATTACGAGAAAGTACACAGACCGCTATCCAGCATGCATCCGTGCCTAAATAGTACACCTTCAGGTTAACATCCGTACCCCTTTCAGTATTGAGTTGCAAGCAACAGACTATTGCATTAAGTAAAGTGCATAATGTAAGCAACACAATTATCCTTAGACAATTATCCTTAGACAAAGCATCGCTGTTTTACCCCTAGTGACATTAGCACATCCACAACCTTAGAACTTTCTGTCACTGTCCCAGATTAAATGGAGGCATGAACCCACTATCTAGCATAAATACTCCCTCTTGGAGTCACAAGCATCAACTTGGCCAGAGTATCAACAAGCAACAGAGAGCATGCAAGATCATAAATAACATAGACATGATAATTCAATATTCAACTTGACATAGTATCAATATTCATCGGATCCCAGCAAACACAACATGTAGCATTACAATAAGATGATCTTGATCATGATAGGCAGCTCACAAGATCTAAACATGATGGCACAAGAGGAGAAGACAACCATCTAGCTACTGTTATGGACCCATAGTCCAAGGATGAACTACTCACACATCACTCTGGAGGCAGGCATGACGATGTAGAGCCCTCCGGTGATGATTCCCCTCTTCGGCAGGGTGCCGGGAAGAGCTTCAGAACCCTCCCGAGTTAGGGTTGATGGCGGCGGCGGCTCTGGAACTTTTCGTGGAATATGACTCGGGTATTTAGGGTTTTCCCGAAAACATCAATTTATAGGCGAAGGGGCGACGTCGGTGGAGACCCGAGGGGCCCACACCACGTCACGGCGCGACAGAAGGTGGGGCCGCACCGCCATGTGGTGTGGCCGCCTCCTCGGCCCCCTTCGTGTCTCCTTCGGACTCCGTGTATGTGACAGAAAAATAGGGACCGAGGCTTTTGTTTCGTCCAATTCCGAGAATATTTCCAGAACAACTTTTCTGAAACAAAAAACAACAGAAAACAGGAACCAACACTTTGGCATCTTGTTAATAGGTTAGTCCCAGAAAATGCATAAAAATGCTATAAAGTGTAAATAAAACATGTAGCAATTGACATTATATAAGCATGGAACATCAGAAATTATAGATACGTTGGAGACGTATCATGGTCTCACAAATAAAAATCAAACCAAAACAAACAAACAAACAAACAAACAAACAAGAGACGCTCCAAGTTTATGCGATAAAGTGTTGTTGGAGATATGCCCTAGAGACAATAATAATTAAGTTTATTATTTATCTCCATGTTTATTATTAATGTTTGTATCTTTATGCTACAACTGTATTGGGTACTTGTATAGCAAATACAACATATGCAAGAGGAAAACCTCCGATACACGTGTAGAGATATGAACAGAAAAAGAGTTCCTGGTCTTGTCTCTAAGACTAGCCTATCTTGTTGTTCGATGATCGTGTTTTCCTGATCATGGACTTTGTATAAGTCAAACAACTATAGGAGTGGATTATCGGAATGATAATCGCACTGAACTGACCCACCATATGATCTTGCTATGAGACAAATCGTCAACGATGAAATAGCGATTGATCATCTATTTAGTTATCATTAGCCAGATCCCTATGCTATGAGAATATCTTGTGACCGCTTATTCGACACTCGAGCTTTGATTTCCACCAAACGTTTTGCAGTAACATGGGACTATGATAGGTGGCTTTTGGGCTTGAACTAGGATAATGTATTGGAACAGAGATCGTTCAAGAATGGCACTTACTCCTCCAGACGATGGAGAGATACATCCTCTAGGCCATCTCAAGTACTATTGTTGTCACCCAATCATCTAGCCAGACACAAGCGTGATTTATCACGGGACAACATATATACGGAATGAGAAAAGAGAATGATATTGGTACGAGAATAATATGTGTTATGATCGAAGGGTTTGATCACACTAGAGCACATTGTCTCAATCTCGAGATATTATTGGTATCGTGTATGTAAGGGGATTAAGCGTAATGAGTAACGCATATGTTCTGTTGTTCATTCACAACACAAGGGTGCCAGTACGAATGCCTAACCCACTGCTGGTTATTGTTTGGTAAGCTCCCAAACAATACTTTGTGTTTGCTGAACCTTTCGGGTCACACACTTAAGTTGTAGGTCAATCTTTGATTGAGAGTAAAGATGTAGTTTTAGTGGGAATGAGATTGTGTCGGAGTAGCTCCGATATCACTGGGATTTGTTCCGGTGAATTATAAGTTAGAGAGAATGCGGACATCTAATGTCCCGGGATGATAGAAATTCTATCATCAGCGGATTTAATCCGAGTGCTTATAAAGAAGGAAATATTGTTCCGATGGTTTTGTCGGCGGATACTAGGTATCCCGGTTCATATAAATATGAGTTATATGATAAGTGATTAATTCCGGGGATTTTCTGTAAAAGGAAATATTCATTTAGGAATTAATTAGACAAAATAATTAATTATTTATTTAATTAATTATATTGGAAAAATATAAATAAAGGATTTTATTTGGAGCCCAATGAAAAGGGGGCTGCCAAGTGGGCCCATGGGGCCCACAAGGTAGCTGCACCCACATGGTATGTGGGGGAGGGGCCGAGTCCGAGTTGGGGGGGGATTCCCCCTCCCCGGTGGCTAGGGCAGCGGCCTAGGGCGGGCCCCACAGGGGGCAGCCACCAGGGCGGGCCCCACATGGTAGGAGGCGGGTGGGGGAGGAGTCCAACTCCTCCCTCCAACCCGAGTTGGAGTGGGAAGGGTTTCCACCCCCCCTTCCTTGTTGGGAAAGGCATGTTTTGGGAGTAGGGGGAAGGGGAGGGACTCCTCCCTTCCTTGGCCGGCCGGCCCAAAGGGGAAGGGCTTGGCCCCTTCCCCAAGTCCCTCCACCCCTTGGCCTCCTTTATAAGCAACCCCAAGCCCCTAGGGTTTGAGAAAAGAAACACAATATTGCAAAGCTCTCTCTCTCTCTTGTAGATCTCATGTGTTGAGAATTAGATGTCTCTAATCTTCTCATATAGATCTAATCTAGTTGATAAGATCTACCACCTAAATTACGCCGCAAGGCTGACTCTCTTCACCACGTGCTAGTAGCTAGGCGGTGAACGCACGGGGTGGGTTGACACGGTGTATGTGTGGATACCGCTAGAGCGGGATTTCGCAAGTAAGTTCCTTGGACAACGGAACAACTTCATCAAGGTCTACATCAACGCCGACGCACGACAGTAATCTCACCTCCCGGCGTGGACGTGATATTCTTCATCAGGCTACACCGACATCTATTTCGACAAACACAAGATCTTCCGCAAAGGTGTTTGTAAGTATCTTGATCATCGCATTATGGGGTGCAGCATATCTTCATAGAATAGATCTTGGCGGTAAGGTTACGGATACATTTTAAAGTTTTCCCCGCAACCCAATAGTGTTTCGTTCGAAAAACAGAAATTAGACGTGTGCAAACCGAGAGTGAGTAGGTCCAGTGGCATTTTCTTCACATCCCCAAGCTTATGGTCTTCACCATCCTTGGATAGCTCTTGATGCATCTCCTCCAATCCCCATGAAAAAAACTTCAAAAACACCATTTGTCCCATTTCTTTTTCTGTGGGGTGCATTAGTAGCGATAAACAAATAGATTTCTTGCTGCATATAATCCTTAGACAAAAATTCATATGAATGTCCATAAAGTGTATTATGTTTTATGCCTACTCATAAACTCAATTTGATAAAAAAGATTCAAGTTAAAAGTTCAAAACATGCATCCAACAAAATGGGACAGAATCTGTCCAGAAAAACGGCAGCAGCAAAACATATTTTTCTACCCTACCAAACTTTGTCAAAAAATTCCTAAAAAATTCATGCATACAGAGGATGAAAAGTTGCAACTACAATTGAAATAAGACCTCATTCGGAGTTACAAATAAGAATTAAAAATCATACTGTGCACATATTCGTGTAGGAATAAAATCTCCTAACGCTATAAGCAACTTTTTCAAACCAAAATGAGTAAAACTTGGTACTTTATTAAAAATTCCACATAGATAAAAACTAAGTCTCTTGTTACAGCAAGAGTACACAAAGAAAATCACACATAAAAACAACCGGACTGCCTCCCGTAAAGCGCTTTCTTTATAGCCATATAGCTAGGCTTCTTACTTGATGTTTATTGAAGATGAAACTCATGAGGGAGCTTGAACTTTGATGTGTCCCTATCCCTTGGAAGTGTTTCATGCACAATACCAGGATCCCATGGTGCTCTCAAGCCAATGAAAATAATACTCAAGTTGAAACCTAGTAGAGAGAAAAACAAAACACAAAAGTAGTAACAACGAAGTCTAACTTTCTTTCTATGCATTGGCATTTTATATATGAATGAATCACAATAAATAGAAGTTTCCCAATGCATATTGACAATAGTTATTTGCAGCCCATAATTATTAGTACCATACAGAGGGTTCTTATCACCTCCTTCATAATAGTTGCAAGTAGTAGAAGCAAATTCAACCATATAACCACAAGAATCATTCAACTTAGATAATTTAGGCAAATAAAGAGGATCATGAAATTTATTTTGGAATTCATTAGCATGCTTCCCTCTTTCAAAATAGTTATTAAGATCAATATCAAGTTTAATATCATGGTTGCAACAAAGATTTGGAACTAAAGACAATTGCAAACCACATAAGTATTTCTCAACATAAGCAAATTTCTCCTCTATAGTGTAATTAGGAGAATTCGGGAACAAAGTAGGACTCTCATTAGTAAGAACACTATCATAAACAATAAGTATATCATTTTTATCCTCACATAAAGTAGTAACAGCTAAACATGGAGGATTATCAATAAGCATAGGACCATCATCTGAAGCATTATCATATAGCATGTCTAAACCATACTCCTCCTCACCATCAATAAGTTCATTAGTTTCATCATAATAGCATGGGCTATCATAAGCTTCTTTAGAAGTAAAATATTTAAGAAAAACCTTCCTCAAAATACTCCATTCACTTTTCACTTCTTCATCCAAAGACCTGTACCAATCACGAGCATTACCAGATAAAGACAAATATAATAGTTTCATTTTTACCTGATCCTCAGAGATACCAGGAAACCTAAATAAACCACATATTTCTTCAATTGTCTCTATGTGTTCACGTGCTGGATTTTTCATAACTCTTTTAACATGACCAAGGGGAATTTTGTATCCCACTTTAGGTACCTCAGACACAGTAGTTTCAACCACTTTAGGAGTAGTGGCATAAGCACTTTCATATAAAGCAAGGTGCAGTGATGCACGATTCATAAAAGCCATAGTAAAAGTATCAATAATTTTTATGTATTTTATGTTTTTAATGAGAACTGAAAATAAAACTAATGAGAACCTCACAACCAAACAAGTTTAAAGGAACCTCCCCAATCTTAGATGTTTGCAAGATATAAAGCAAAAATAAATCTAAAGTCTAGTGCACATAAGAATAAAAACTTAAGCGCTACGCTCCCGGCAACGGCGCCAGAAAAGTACTTGATTACCCCCAAGAGCAGGGGATCACTCTAGCACCTCTCAATGTGGAAGTAAGGTATCGATCCGCAGGAGCAAGAAGGAAAAATTATCTATTCCCTATAACTAAAGTGTCACAAGTTTTAGTTGATTATGCACCAAACAAGTTTAAAGAACAAGGTGGTTGATTTAATGGATAGAAGTTTAATGTATCAAAACAAGAATATAAAAGTGTCCCAATCCTCTTCAATGTAAGAGGACAAGACAAAGGTTTTCTCTTATAGAAACAATGGATATGGGTTCATGGTTCACTTAAGCCACTCTCTCTCATCTACGTTGATTATCATGTTATAAATAAAGTACACACAATTGTCATGTTTTAATGGTGGCTTTTATAACGGCTATATGTCATAAAACACATAGTTGAAAGAAGTACTCATCTGTGTTGCTAGGTCACCCTCGTAAGGCTAGCGTGGTTGATGTCACTCCCACATCATACTCTTCCTTTTTACCCCTAGATAAAGGATGTTGGGCGGTACTGTGTCACTCAATACCTATGCCGTGTCACATCTGCCATCCCGTACCTACATACATCATACTTCTTAATGGACAATATTCTAAGCACTAGTGCAATGATTCATATTTCGTGTGTGTGACAACATCTCTCTTATCTATCTACACTTGGTGGTGTCAATCACCTCACGACAAGGATAAACAAGGCATTATGAATAAATCAAACCATCACATGCATCATAGAATATCTCCAAAGTATGACAAGTCATAAAAGTTCCAACACAACGTAAATGCATAACAAATCATCTCATACCACAATATCCACCATAGGAATTACATAGATGACCGTAATCATGTTTAGCAGCTCATACGGTACTAATTAGTGAAACTCAAAGAGAGGAGAGATACATAAGTTATTTCCACAAACCCATAGTCCAGAGGTGGATTACTCCCTCTTCATCATGGAGACGGTGGAGAAGTCGATGGAGAAGATGGATACCACGCCGGCAGCGCCCCGCCGGAGTTTTCCCCCTCCAATCTGCAGCTTCAGGTCTCTGTTTCGGTGTTTCTGTGTTTTGGTGGCGCTCCTTTCCAGAGGGCGTCGAGGACTATTTTTATATTTTTATAGTCGGTTTTAGGTCAAAACCTAGTCGGTGGAGAAAAAATCGACGACTGCGGAGCGTCGAGGCCCAAGATAGGGGTCCCACGCGGCCAGGTACTGGGGCCGCGTGGGCCCACCTCTTTTGGCCCTCGGGTCTCAGCTTGTTTGCTTCCTTCGCCCCCCAAGTTTTCTTACTTTCAAATATTGACGCTCGTAAATTTGCAGATCATTTGGACGTCGTTTGGATACCTGAAACATTAAAATAAAGAAATAGAGTTTTCTGCCTCCACAGGGTTAATTCCATAAAAATAGGAAATAAATATTCCCAAAAAATCATTATATAACATTGATATAACCCTTATATGATGCAAATATGAGCATACACTCACCCCTATGAACGAACACACGCACACCCTACTCTAAATGAGAAACAACAGCGTCAAACCTGGGGTTTGAACTCTGATGGGTTGGGGTACAACCACCCTTCTAACCATCTTGCCACAGCCAAGTTCTCCAATAAAAACTTATTTTGTGCATCTTTAAAACGGATTTTTTCTTTCCCGTTGCAACGCACAAGCACGTTCCTATACGTCAAATGGATGTCAACTAGTAATATTTTATTTTTTTAGAAACATGTCAACTACTAATACGAAATCAACCGGATGGCGGTACAACATATTACTACAAGGGAGTCAGGACCGGTCGCGGCCAACCGGGTGAAAAGTCGTTGCCCGTAACAGACCCACGGGCTCGTCTCCGCCGTGTCGGCGCCATTCGGGCATCAGATCCCCGCCCGCGCGTCGTCGTCTCGCCCAAACCGGAGAATAATTCCAACGCCTCACACCTCGCGCAGAAAAGCTAAGCGTCCCCTTCCCACTGGTCCGTAGGAAGGAGGAACCAGCCAGGGAGTAGGACCCTCCACTGGACCACCCGGGCGGCGATGGCGTCCATCTCGCGGAGCCTCCGGCGATCCCTCGCGCCCGGCACCCTCCACCGCCTCCTGCTGCAGTCCCGGCCGTTCGTCACGGCGGAGTGCCACCGCCCCGTCGTCCTCCACAAGCGCGGCCCCGACATCCTCCACGACCCATGGTTCAACCGGGTACGTCCTCTCCTGTTTCCGGCTGGAGTTTTTTTTCGCCCCTTCCCGCCGCGGCGGTGGCCTGACGCGCGCGGGCCGTTGTTCTGCAGGGCACGGCGTTCTCGATGACGGAGAGGGACCGACTCGGCCTCCGCGGCCTGCTCCCGCCCAGCGTCGTCTCCTCGCAGCAGCAGATCGACCGATTCAGTACGACACCATAACCCCCCGCCGATTCATTCAGTTGCTTACTATTTCGTGTCTCGTTCGCTGCTGTCCCAAATCGGGTTGCTCGGTGCTGCGTGTGCAGGGAGGTATTTTTGGTTGATGATGACCAGATCGATCCATTTTTAGGGGTCTAGAGGGTGAGTGACCTTAGCTAGTACTCCAGTCGATACACATTGGAGTTGGAACGACACTAATGTTGTTTATGCGTTGCTGTATGCCGAGGGTCTGCAGGACACGTTGTTGGTTTGATCTCCGTTGTCTTGTAAGTGTCTGCTTTGTGTTAGTAAGCCCAAGCTGGGAAAATTCCAAGACCGGCTTCTAGTGCTCTGCAAGCTAGGCCAAATAACCTCTCTAATACTAGTTAGAATGAAGTATAGCCGGCTGCCCGATGTATCAATTAAAGTTCAATTGCCAAACAAAAACCTCAATGGAAAACCCATCCAACATCCATGTGGTCCCAATGCTGAAGCTGCAAGTTCCACTCAGATCTACAGATGTATGATACTAGGTTAACTGAGGGTTCTGTATGGATCTGTGCATCACTTTAATGCAGAGGCTGGGGTACTTTTCGGAAAAAAAAGCAATATGCTATTTGTGAAAGCACCCTATGACAATGAGAATATACATGACAACATGTTCTGTAAGTGTTGATTTTAGTAGTGATTTTCCACTAATTTTTTCTTTTTTACATCGATAATAGTGGGTGACCTGAAACGGCTGGAGAAAAATGCGAGAGATGGGCCATCTGATACTTACCAGCTGGCGAAATGGCGTATTCTAAACAGACTGCATGACAGAAATGAAACGATGTACTACAAGGTGTGCAATTCAACAGCCCACACATTCTGTTAGGTGCAAACCTTTTTCTGTTGATAATATTTCCCTCAGGAGCATCTTATATGCACAACATCAACCACATACACTCTTACTGTATCAGTTAACTTTGTTGTTATTGCAGTCTCAGTCTCAAAGTGGTTACCTTATTTAACCTCATTTTGGTGCTTTGGTAGGTCTTAATAGATAATATTGAGGAGTATGCACCTATTGTTTACACACCGACTGTTGGTGCTGTTTGCCAAAATTACAGTGGCTTATTTAGACGGCCTCGAGGAATGTATTTTAGTGCAGAAGATCGTGGGGAAATGATGTCCATGGTGTACAACTGGCCAGCTGATCAGGTATGCATTTTTTTTTTTTTGATCTTCTGTGCTTGAGCTCTTTCATTGTTTTGAAGGCATAAATCAATTTCTTAGAGCCTAAGACACTCTATCCTCGTATTTTTAAGATCCCCTAAGGCTGGAAGAGAATATTGCTGACAAAAAGTTTCCTATATTTCAAATAAATCTAAGTGGCTAATATATTGCAGGTTGACATGATAGTGGTGACTGATGGAAGCAGAATATTGGGTCTTGGTGATCTAGGGGTGCAAGGTATGGGGATTACTATCGGGAAGCTGGATTTATATGTTGCTGCTGCTGGAATAAATCCCCAGAGGGTATGCTTTTGATGTTCTATAGAAAATTGTTCAACTAAGATAGAAATAACGTTGTGGTACTTAATCTGATAGTTTCCCATCATTTTTCGCGCAAATGCAAAAAGCATTGTGTTTCGATGCAATGATAGAAAAGAACGTTATGTACTGATAGTTTCCCATCATAATTCAGGGAGATAAAATCGCTTCTAGAATGTTACCAGTTTGGCCTACTTCTTTATCGAACCAAGCTGAATTATGGTAATCGAACTGTGAGAGTATGACTTCAGAGGTGAAAAAACAAAGCTTCAAATATGAGACTTCATGATCACGTTTCTGTGGAATCACCTTACTGTGCTGGTTCTTAGACGTTATAAAGTTTCAGAGTGCTCTACTGCTATTTATTTACTACTCCTTCCGCTTCTTTTTGTAGGCCATGTTTTGATTTGTTAAGACAAGGCTTGGACCAATAATTGTTCTATTAGTAGAGGATAGCCGGTTGATGTGATGCAAAATCACAATCATAAGTAATTTGAATTAGAATTAGAGTCTTACGAGACTGGTTTTTTGTCACATAAATTGCCTAGTGATAGAATAATTGTTGGTTACAGCATTGTCTCAGAATACACCCTACAAAAAGCAACAGAGGGAGTATTTATCAGTGTTAGTACAACTTATATTTCTTTTCAGTTTCTAATTACACTAATATTCTTCTAGGTTCTTCCAATTATGATTGATGTGGGAACGAACAATGAGAAACTCCTCAAGGATCCTCTTTGTAAGATCTTCTCTGAACATTTCTGTTTTGGAGTTTCAGTATATAAGTTATATATTCCCTCATCCTTTCTGGACGGAGGGAGTATTCGTCATCATATGATCACCCTTATTCTCTAAATGGAAAGAGAAATAGTTGTAAACATCAGTGTCACTGTTACCTACTTACCATTATGGTTGTATTTTAGATTACTTCAGACATTCCATGAAAGATGCATATGTGTTGTAATCTGTACTAGCTCTTGAGAATAGATTACCTTTTCTCTTCTTAGTTTTTGTGTGTGGAATTCATCTTCTTAGTTACACTTAAGCAATATTCTATAATTTTCTTTTTTTTCGAGAGTATGCCAATGGCACCTTTTGAGTCTCTAACTAGATAGCCAACATGAGATTGTGTAGAATTGTATTGCCATTATTTGTCTAAATATTGTGCTGTGCAGATCTTGGGCTACAACAGCACCGTCTTGAAGGAGAAGAATATGTTGAGGTTATTGATGAATTCATGGAAGCTGTCTTTTCTCGTTGGCCTAATGTGATTGTACAGGTGCTCTTTCGGTGTTCAGTGCCTGCTCAACTTTTTCCATGCATGTGGCTTTAGCTGGAACATTTTCAAAATTACTTTTCTTATTATGTCCTCAAGTTTGAAGATTTCCAAAGCAAGTGGGCCTTCAGGTTGTTGCAGCGTTACAGGAACAATTATCGCATGTTTAATGATGATGTGCAGGTAACTAGTTTGGCTTATGCCAGTTTGTATGTTTTTCTATTATGTGTCGTCTTGTGCTATGATATGTACACGTCTCCTTCTAATACACCGACAGTTTTCTGACTATGACATGTACACTTTTCCTTCTGATACACGTCTCCTATTGATATTTTCCTTCATTTCCATCATTTATCACATCTTCCCTCCTCCGTAAAAATGAAACCACTAACTATTTACTCTTCCACTTCCAAGGTATTTAAATAAGAGGATATATTGGTCATTTCTCTTGATATTTTGATGGTTTAGACACTTCTTAATCCTTCTGCTCACTAAACATATACCATTCATTTGGGAATTCATCGAGTAAAACTATCACACTTGAAATGACCAATTCTTGTGTACATAGGGAACAGCTGGCGTTGCAATAGCTGGTCTGTTAGGAGCTGTACGGGCACAAGGAAGGCCGATGATAGACTTCCCAAAGCAAAAGATTGTTGTTGCAGGTGCTGGCAGGTTCGGAATGTGCCCATTTTTTTAGAACTTGTTATAAACTAGAGTATATATATGACTAGAAATATACCCCGTGCGTTGCGGCGTGAATCTCTTAAAAAAATATTATGAAATAAATAGATATACGATCCATGGAGTATGAACTTGTTTACAGGAATATGTATCATATCACAATTGTCAAAAGGCTAAATTTAATTGACGCGATTTTTTGTTTTGTTTTTTATGATTAAAAACTGGTGACGTGGACAATTGTATGGATGAAAAGTAGATGGCGTGGATAGGTTGCATGCGTAAAATATTGCCATTAATGAATGTTATTGGGATGACATGGACCAATTGGTTGGCTAAAATAGTGGGTGATGTGGATAGCTTGAATGGTGAGATAGAAAAATCATAAATGACTTGTAGTGGGGTTTTGCTTTATAAGAAGTATAGATTCGCTAACGAATAAATGGATCTTATATACTGAAATACTGACCATGATGTTACTAAAACCTGATCCTGTTAATATAGGTCAACGAATTATCATTATGTTTGGTCAGGTGCATTTCAGAAGTATTAATTAGGATTTCATCTTTTGTAGTGCTGGGATTGGTGTTGTGAATGCTGCAAGCAGGACCATGGCAAGGATGCTGGGAAACAATGAAGCTGCTTTTGAGAGTGCCAGGAGTCAGTTCTGGATAGTTGATGCTCATGTGAGCCGAATTTCTAAGATTATTTTTTGTGATAACAATTTTAGTAAGGATTACACTACTCCGTTGCTATCAAAATTAACTGCATGTTCTATAAAATCTGTTGCACTATGCCATTTCTCGTGAGAGTGTCTGTAAGCTGAATAATAGAAAAAGTGTTGTCCCACTTTAGAATTTCTCTCTTTACCATTGATACTCCTTGCATGCACTCTTACGAAATCCTTAATACCCATCTTTACTCTGTTTTGTCCAGGGTTTAATAACAGAGGAACGGGCAGACATCGACCCAGACGCACGTCCTTTTGCTAGGAGAAAGAGCGAACTGACTCACCAAGGCCTAAGTGAGGGGGCAAGCTTGATCGATGTGGTATTTATCTAAATTTTCTGTTAGACGAATAGATGGTTCTTTTCACAGCATATGTACTGTTATAGCGTGTGATCTTACTGACTACCAATGCCCATTTATCCGAAGGGACATGCCTTCCCAAAATTAGTTTGAGTTAGAAAATTTATTATAAGGACATTTTTTCTTGCTTATTGGCCAAGTATACTTCAATATTTGAGAAGTGTTCCTTTTCAAGGAGTTTTAACAATGAATTTACATGGAAAATGTTCAAGGATAAACCAAACCCTAATACCACTACTTATAGCAATGTCACTAAACAGCTAATGCTAATAGTACCTGGTATTGGCTGTTGTGATGTCATGCTGCATGCCATGGTAATCAGTCGAATTTTTTGATGCTGAATTAGCTGTGACCTAGAGCTATTTCATTCATATTACCATATTTCATTTGGGGTTATATAACTCAGATCACAAAAATCTAATCTGGATTTCTCTTACATTTAACCTTTTTTCGGTCTGGCACCGCCACCGATGGTACTGTATGTTTCTTTACCTTTTTTCTCTCTCGCAAAACTGTACTTCTGAGATATTTCATTTGCCTTATGCTGAGTCCAAGTTCTGATACTGCTGATGCTGGACTGTTTACATTGTACGATATGTATTGAGCAGGTTAAAAAGGCGAAGCCTGATGTCATACTTGGACTATCTGCTGTTGGTGGTTTGTTCTCAAAGGAGGTATGATATCTTACAATAACTGAATGCCAACTTTTATTCAGTATCGACTCCAATTCAGTTACACCGAATTTGAAGCTATAATGGCAAATCATGATTTTTGTCCTGCTGTTGTTTCCACCACTAGTTTCAGTGACTAGTTATCTGACAGGACATATATTATGTGGCACGTTACAAAACCATTAAGAATCAGTTATGTTGGGTTTCATTTTAAATTTGAAATACCCTTGTACTCATAGTACTAGTTATCTGATTTTGTGTTTTTCGAACAGAGCACCACACATGTCATTTCATCACGAAATTTGATGCACATGTAAAACATTTGTATATGTTCGTCACCTATTTTTTCAGATTTTTTTGAAATGTTTTACTATTTTGTTCGATTTTTTAAGTCAACCAGGAGCATATGTGCTCGGGAGCCAAAACGCCCCTCTCATTCCTATGTTATTATTGCCTTGGTTCTATGCTCATCTCAAGTTATGGAACTTGCATCACATCAGTTTGATACCCGTTGATTAGATTAAACTAAAACATGTTAGTTGTGCCGCGTCGACCATTTGAGCTTCTTGTAACAATCAACAATTGAAATGATCCCGATTGTGGTGGTTCTCTGCACATTCAGGTTTTGGAAGCACTGAAAGATTCGTCCTCTTCCAGACCAGCAATTTTTGCAATGTCCAATCCAACTAAGAATGGTTTGTGATATGGAATTTTACAATGAAGTTAGTTTTATGATAATTTCCATCTGATTTTGGGTTGATTCTATATTATAGCTGAATGTACACCTGAAGAAGCTTTCTCAATTCTTGGTGAAAAGGTCGTCTTTTCCAGTGGAAGTCCATTTGACGATGTGGATCTTGGTATGTCTGTTCATCCATACAGTTGTATGTCTTTCCTTTTGTGCAATTCTTTCAAAGTCAGCTGAGCCTCACTATCTTCGAATACGTCAGTTGTACTGTAATATTTATGCTTGGCGTCAGCTACCCAAAGGTTCAAGCATATGGTGTAATAAAAAACTAGGCAGTTTGATGAATTGTGAAATACTTCGATCTGTAAGGTGTTACTGAGTGCAGTTTTTAACGGTATCTTGCAGGTAATGGGAAGATCGGTCACTGTAATCAAGGGAATAACATGTATCTCTTTCCTGGGTTAGTCCTGTTACTATCGTAAAATATATGCATTTGGACTTGGTTCTTGTGCAAATTGTGATTTCATTTCATTTGCTTCAACGGTGTGCAGAATAGGACTTGGAACCCTGTTGTCTGGTGCACGGATTGTCTCTGATGGAATGCTTCAGGCAGCAGCAGAGCGGTGACTAACTTGACTTAACACAATCAAATCACTTATTTAATTTTCACCATTTTCTTAACCATGAAAATTGTTTAGCTTGGCTTCATATATGAAAGAGGAAGAAGTTCTCCAAGGGATAATTTACCCTTCAACCTCCAGGTTTTATAGTCCTACCAATGTTTCAGTTTTTCTTGTTGTTTTTTGCGAGGAAGTTTTCTGTTATGCCTATTGATATATCATTATATGCGCAGAATACGTGACATCACTAAAGAGGTTGCAGCGGCAGTAGTGAGGGAAGCTGTCGCAGAGGACTTAGCCGAGGGATATCGTGACATGGATCCACGGGAACTTGCAAGACTCAGTGAGGTAGTTTATCACCTTAATCCAGGTCTAATTGTTATGGGTTTCTTCTTTATGTAACTAACGTTGAACAATTTGGGTTACAGGAAGAAACCATCGAGTATGTTAAGAACAACATGTGGAATCCAGTCTATCCAACCGTAGTGTACAAAAAGGACTAAGAGCTCTACTTTAACTGTAATACGCCTGTTCAGTGATCATGCACAATTTGCCTTAGGCTACAATTCCGATCTTTGGAAATGTAGCCACCTCTCATATGAGCATGGAGTCTCGATTGTTTTAAGTGCAGACGCCACACGGTATAACACACCATTGATATCCGTTTAAATTGAATCTACTGCTACCATAGGTGCACTTTGTATCACCGTGGAAGTTGATGTATGATTTGTATCTCAACTATTGGATTTTCAATAAATGAGATCTGCATTCCAGTTTTGTCCAAATGGTCATATCTTCCAGGTCGTGTGTGTTTTGAACAGAGATCAGCTACGGTAGGGGAGGCCCACATGGTATATTTGTATTTATTTATGCAACCAGGAAGAATACGTAATATTCGAGCTGATGTAAACTCTTCAAGCAAATGTCACATTCATCCAAATGTTCATATTCTAGCTGCTCATTTGCCTAACATCACAAGTCGTTGCCCTTTCCTGATTATTTTATTTGATTGTTTGTTTTTTGCAAGCAAATTTTATTTGACAAGTCCGCTTTGTTCTGTTTTTCTTTAATCTCAGAATATGTTTTCTGTTTGTTGCTGAGAATTGTCTCCGTGATTTCCCAATGCTTCCCAAGAAATATAAATGTGGATATTTGCTCCTCAGGGTGGCAATCCCTCATTTTCTTGATTTCATGAACGTTGTCATCATCACTCTCATTGTGAGAGGACATCTGCACATGCACAAACATTGAGTCTAGAAAATGCTTGTTAGCATAAAAAAAAATTACAATGATTTCCGAAAAAAAATGGTAGTTAGCATCAACATAGAACATCAAATATACAACGACAACACCCAATAGCTGAGAGCTTTTTCAAATTGTTATTACAAGCCACTAGTCTCAAGACCCACACATGACCATAGATTTAATCTTGTTCATAATGAAATTACAACGACCAGGTCAAATATTTCAATACCACAGACAACTACATATGCCCATACTTGACGTTATACTTCCTACTCAGCCAACCAAACCGAGAAGCTTCACTCATGTGGAGAAACATCTCCCTTTGCTCTCTCTTGATGAACAACACAGTAGCAATGAAATACTCATCACTACCTTTTGCCGCGCCACAAGCAATAACTTGACAGCGGTGACCGAGGTGGCATCATCATTCTTCATGAACGCCTCTAATAAAGTTTGAGACCTTTCAAGAATGTCACATATTCTTGTTATTTGCTCTTGAATCACTTGGCAAGTCTTGAGCTTTTGTTTCTTCTCATCAATGAACCTACCAAGCCTCTTCACCCCCCTTGGATTACCCAGTGACTCGTGATTGGTCTCATCCAAGTCAAGATCATGGATGAGATCCACATTGAGGATGGGAGCTACTGCTTCCCTGGAAGGGATGCAGTGCCCGAAGAAGGATTCCAACGATCACTTCCATCGGTTGTGATGTCATCAAACATGATTTTCAAGTTCTCCTCGGTGACAATACTAGTGTTTTCATCACTTCATTCCATCGCAATACTCCACTATGCAAAATCATCCTTGTCAAATATAGCAGTTTATGGAAAAAATAGACAATCTAGTAAAGCATGGCAAACTAGATGATACAACAACCTAGCAGTTCATGACAAACCACTGTGCACTGAAGACAAACATTGAACTACATCTAAACAGATAAGTGAGTTTTTTTTTTTAAATTTTAGATGATAGACATTGGACCATCAACTACCATGGCAAAGGGAACACAAAAACCCGCAAGTCTGGAAGCCTGGAATTATAACATCAACAAAGTAGTATGGGTTTTGTGAAGTGACACAAATATTGATGTACAAATGAATTCTTTATAGGAGCAGTAACCTGCAACAGAGCAGAGTTCATAAAATAATTCTACGGTCAGTTCAGCCTATGTATATGAGCAGCCGTAAATGATGCAGAGGCTGGGCATGCCCCTTTTCTAGAAAAAAAGCCTTTGTATATG
Source organism: Poa pratensis (assembly GCA_947311845.1). Lineage (NCBI taxonomy): Eukaryota > Viridiplantae > Streptophyta > Magnoliopsida > Poales > Poaceae > Poa > Poa pratensis. The sequence goes on along the minus strand of CAMZMU010000052.1, from coordinate 78,267,974 downwards.
AGAAGAACCTGAAACCCAACTCATGTATAACGATGACTAGTTTTGTTCCCATTCCTATGGTCAGAACTGTTTTACATTTCTATTGTTTTCCATCCAGTAAGCTAGACACTACCATTTGTCAATTTGTTCTAAGAAGGACCAACATATGAACATATCTAACGGACAATAATGTTATCTAGGTACAAAAAACAGCACTGAACAGTCAATCAACACTACAAGAATAAGTTATCTGTCTGAAGAAAACTGGTGACAACACAAGAACACACGACGGCAAAGCCGACCTGGCACAACACATCGGCAAGAGGTCCGATCTAGCATACATTTTCTTTTTTGAAAGTTCGATCTAGCATACATTGATCTTCTAGCAGCAGTAAGTAGCTTAGCCAGTACAAACTTTTTATCTGTCTCCACCTCCACTAGGCACATAGATAACTTCTGATATGATCGGGCAGCAAGAAGCATATATTTGCTGTGTTTCAAACATACAAAGGTATACATTGTGGTTCTGATAGACCTTAATGTATAACAATTTCCAAAAATAAAAATAAATGAATCTTATTGTATGCAAAATAAAAAAACATCCGTGTTTGATAACTGACGCAGACCAACATCCATGTGCGAACGTATGTGTAATACGCATAAAATAATTTAACCATTCAAGCAATAGAGTACATGAAAGGGGAGTCGATAGCTCACATTGGCGGGGTTCAAGAGTCTTCGTCACTCTTGTAGGTGTAGCTGAAGGAAGCAGTCGCCGGTGCAGACCAGCTGCCGAAGTTGAGGATGAGGCGGCGGAGGTGAAGCAGACAAACCCTAACCGGAAAGAATGAAGAGTATACGCGTAGGCAGAATCCGGCAGAGAGCTTAGGTGGCGGCGCCTAGGGTTCGCCCGCCATGGAATCGCGTTGGTGGTGGCGAGACGACGGAGGAGAAACACTTGGCGTACCATTTCGGCCGGGTTAGAGGGCTCCTTCACCAGTATGGCGCGTAATTTTGGCGAAAATCTGCAGATTAGCGAAAACTCGAAAAACACGGGAATCGTCCCTAGGTAAAATCTCAGAATATCTGGTTTTTAGGGAAGTAAAACCTTTGTTTGCACTTCTTGACGATTGACATCTTGACAGGTTTAGAAAAAAAATGCTACTTAGAGGAATTTGGGTGTGTACACATGAGAGAGCGCCACCGGCACTCGAAACCGGAATCATAGGCGAAATAGCGCCGATTTTCTCCCAGTCGCCCCGCCAGGAGCCCAAATAGCGCCGTTTCGGCAGAAACTACCACCGGCGCACCCAGGCGAAACCCAGTCCATCGGGTTCAGCCTTGGGGGGGGGGGGGGGGGGGGGGGGGGGGGGGGGGGGGCTGGCGGAAGGAAAAGCACGCGTGGGGCAGCGCTATCGGCGAAATTGCGCATTTTCCCCACCCGAACTCGCCTTTTACTCTATCCACCTCGTCGTCGCCATGTCGCCGCCGACAGCACCCCTCCTCCCTCCGCCGCACAAATTGCGCATGCTTTTCTATGTTCTTCTGTTTTCTGCATAACATATTCTCATGCCCCACAGCCCCAGGGATAGCGGTATCATAAACAGGTTGTGCCGGAAACATGTTTAAATACCCCTGCTCAGGGAGCACAATTGGTAATTACTCAACAATCCAGGATCCGTGCCACAGATGAGGGAGATCCGCAAAGGGTTGAGGACAGGAAGGAGAAATGGAAAAGAGACAGATTGGATATACTTGATCCCAACTCTTCATTGACAAATGCATCCTTATATGCAGATGGGTTTCCTAACAGATTGATCTAGAGATAAACGCATCTCCTAACTTAATGTTCAAGATATCAGGCCTTAGCCTGTGGTGGTCTTCGCCCCATGTTGGTGCTGGCAGGGAAGTCCTCACATGACATATATATATATATATTTATATGCTGTAATCGAAAATAGAGAATTTTCATAAACGTTGGCAACGGTATAGAGGACAAGAGACTGGATTAAAAATCAATATAGTTTTAATGTCTGCCCATCCAACTGGGGGTTTTAGGCTTTTAGCTACCTACAATTCGACCCATTCCATATAAAGGCAAGATAAACTATGATATGTTGGAATGTTAAAACATTATACCATTTGCTGTATGTGCAACTGCTCTTGCTTGTGTTGTATGGTCAGGATGTTGGTTTCCTCCAAAGAAATTGCTTGACTACTTGAAGCCGCATCATGATTTCCAATCTCAGGATAGCCTGTTTGTAGAATATCATCAAGATGCTTCAGAAGAACACTTGATTGACTATCGATGTATGACATTGCCTCCTCTGATTTGGCAGCCCTTGAAGCTATTAGGCTAACATAACGGCACATGTTAGCCAAGCGAACTTCAGAGGATGACCGCACAATGCTGCCAGACCACCGTTAGGTTCTTCTCCCATCCTAACAGAACGTGCATCTTTCCTCCATCTCTTCAAAATGTAATGTTCCGGGAGCTCCTTGATATTCTTGAGATCAAGTACCTTTAGTACATGACAACACTGGATTCCAACAGATTCAAACTTCCTGCAGCTGCAAGTAGCCGAGCCATCTAGTGCATCGAATTTCACAATGGCCTCTGATGGCTTCTCATCAAGTGTTATCTGGTACTCTGAGATTGTTCCAGCTACACTGCAGGGGAAGGACATGCAGTTCATATAAGCCTCAAACTCACTCTGGAACATCTTGAAAGCTTCAGGCGTATAAGCATTTGATGATTGTTTTAACATTCGTAAGGACGGGATCGGCAAAGTCACCTGGTTTCCATCAACATCAGCATACAATTTCTTTGAACGATGCTCTTCCAGCATGGTCTCATATCGCTTGAAGAACTGCAGAATATCTTCTTGCTCACTGAGCTCCCGTTTCAGCTCACTAATCATATTATCCTTCCTAAGAGTAGTGAGTATATCAGCAGAAAAGACGGTTCTCCTATAAGGCAGAGCCCATTTTTCTTTCTCCAGGAAAAGTCTGCTGAGCCATTCACTCTCACCGATGTCATGTTTCTCGATTAGCTTTTCCCATGCTGACAAGAACTCCAACTCATCCTCACACTCAAAGAGACACTGGCTCAAAGTATTGCCAAAACTCTTGGAGCTTTCAAAAACCTGCTTTAGGTGCCTCTTTGAATTGTGGTAAACATGCCACACACTTGTGCAATTGTTACTCCCAGGCCACACCTCTGCTGCTGCAATGGCACATTCAGCACGCTCATCAACAAAAATAGTCTTTGGCTGCCTACCACGCATGGCATCAGCAAACGCCTGAAATACCCATCTCAGTGACTGGATGCTATCATCATAGAGCAACGCTGCACCAAAGACAAGCAACTGCTTATGGTTGTCCACTCCAACAAACAATGTGAATGGTCGCCCATACACATTCAGTCCATATGTTGTATCAAAACAAACAACGTCACCAAAGCTTCTGAAGTCGATGATTGACTTTGAATCAGCCCAGAAGAAATTCACAGCTGAATTCCCATAAGGCGCCATTCCTACTGCATAATACACCGAGGGGTTTCCCACCTGCAGCCCCTCCAAATATTCCAATGTGGCACCGGCATCCCCAAGCTGCACGCCCTTCCCCTGCTTCCTTCGATGCAGTTCTCCTGCCCCAAGCTCATGCGCTCGAGCCTTCATTTTATGTGACCGCAGCTTGTGCACGGTCTCTGAGTTTGCGAGTGGGTGGTTATGCTCCGGAAAGAACTTGGCAACCCGATATGTTCGGCATGGGGTGACCTTGACCACCATTCTTGCCTGGCACCCTGTCCGTGTTGGTGGTGGGCCTGGCCTAGGTGTGCCTGGTGCCCTGCAGCAGCATTGCTTGCGCTGATGCTGGCCAGGCCCTCCTGCTTGGCACGGTCACTGACTCCCTCACGGGAACAAACAAAGATCCGAGACACGATCATGCCACGCTTGCGCTTCTTGTATGAGCGGCGGACGCTGAAGCCCACATGCTCGGCATACCGGTTGTAGAAGGCATACGCGTCGTCCTCCGTCTCAAAATGCATATCTGTGTGCGGCCCATCCCTCGGGTCCGGCAAGCTTGCAGCAGCAGCAATGGCATGGTGCGACGTGTTCGATGGAATCATAGCCAACGACACCGCGGGCGCTGCAGAGGCCAGCGGGTGATTGTGCTCGGCGACAAATTCGGTGACACGGAAGACATTGGCAGAAGGGATAAGCTTGATGGTGAAGGACGCCAGGCAGCCGGTGCGTGATGAGTCGGGGCACCTAGGAGGCGGTGGCGAGGCGGCAGCCGCAACGAGATCGACGGCGTCGGTCTCGTCTTGGGGCCTTTTGGGTTCTTGGCGGAAACCCTGCTTGGAGCAGACAAAGAGTCGGCGGGTGACGGTATGCCGGGAGTTCTTGGACTTGTTGGACTTGCGGACGACGAAGCCAAGCCGGGCGGCGTAGGCCTTGTAGAACTCGTACGCGTCGTCCTCCGTCTCGAAGTACATGCCGATTTTGGGCGAGGTGGGTATGGCGGAGACATCGCCGGCGGCAGAGGGGGCAGAAGTCGATGTGGCTAGCCCGAGAAGGGCGGGGTCGTCGGAGCCAGCGGCAGCAGGGGAGGAGGGGAGAGGAGGAGCCGGAAGAAGTCGGTGAGGAGTCTCTGAGAGGGAGGGCGCGGCGGTGGACATTAGGGTTTGTGCTAGGGTTTGGAGGAAGGAAGGGGAGAGCGGCGGGAGGAGGAAGAAGGGGTTGGATGGATTGGCTGTGGTGGCAGCAGGTGTGGGTCGATGTGTGTGGTGGTGGTGGAGGGGCTGCGAGAGGGCGAGCCGATCAGTGCCATCGGCTTGTGCGTGTTGGTCGTCATGGTTCAGCCTGCTTTGAGGCAATGTCAGACTTTGCTCTTCATGCGCATTACCAGACGAAGAAGAAGATGCTTGCCGGTTTAAAAAGGCAGCAGGTAGGTTTAGAGCATCTCTAGCTGATACATTGTATCGCGGTATCTTCAAATCGTTATAAGGTAAAGCTCATCCTGATTTGCGATACCGTGCGGGCTGGGTGTGTGCGTCCTTGTGCTCAATCTGTCGGAACAGTGAACTTTCTCTAATCCAAAGCCGCGTAGTCCGCAGATTGAGGAACAAGTACGTCTCAAGAAATGGTTGGATCTTGTCTAGGTTTCTCCTAGGCTTCACACAGCTGACTACATTATTGTAGATAAGCTGTAAGTTTAAATCTAACGTGTGCCTACCCTCCGGGTGAAAATACCTAGTGCACGGGCAGACTAAGCCTAATTGATGGCCTACCAGTAAACCACAAGTTAGGTCCACGAAGGAGGCCCAAGAAGATGAAGTGTGCCCCAATGCAGGCCAATCTTGTATTGCTAGAGACCTACCTTATTCGTAAACTTAATCGGGTGCGAACTACCGAGATCCAGCCTCCTATATAAAGACTGAGACGGCCGCCGATCTAGGTCACACAATACTCTAGCCATCAAAACCCTAGTGAGATTGCATCTCGCGATACACCATTGCAGCTTCATTGTATACCTCGACATCTATAATCACTAAGCAGTAAGTAGGAGCAGTAAGTAGGGTGTTACCCTCCGGGGGCCTGAACTGGGTAAATCCTTCCTTATCAGCCGACAATTCTACCAGCGCTACCAACTCTCCCCTAATCTCAACACAAGGTATCAAATCATGGGATTTGATGTGGTCACCCCATGTCAAAATCCCTCACATTACTGTTCATGTTGTGTAGAATTACATACGCCGTCATATGGATTTCTGATCCTAAAAGACAACAGGACCTCAAACAGTTGTAAATCAAGCTTGCAACACACTAAAACCCCTTTCGATAGGCTTGCAGAAACAAATTGTTTTTACCTTGAGGATGTTGAATGATCTTCACAATATTGATCATGGGGGAAGTGGTACTGATACGTCTCCAACGTATCTATAATTTCTGATGTTCCATGCTTGTATTATGTCAATTGCCATATGTTTTATATACACTTTATATCATTTTTATGCATTTTCTGAAACTAACCTATTAACAAGATGTCATAGTGCCAGTTCCTGTTTTCTGTTGTTTTTTGTTTCAGAAAAATTGTTTTGGAAATATTCTCGGAATTGGACGAAACAAAAGTCCAACCTCCTATTTTTCTGTCACGTACACAAAGTCCGAAGGAGAGACGAAGGGGGGATGTGGGCCGCCCTCACCACGTGGCGGCGCGGCCCCACCTTATGCCGCGCCATGACGTGGTGAGGGGCCCACAGGCCTCCACCGACGCTGCCCCTTCGCCTATATTCATCTATTCGGGAAAACCCTAAACACCCGAGTCATATTCCACGAAAAGTTCCAGAGCCGCCGCCGTCAACCCTAACTCGGGAGGGTTCTGAAGCTCTTTCCGGCACCCTGCCGGAGAGGGGAATCATCACCGGAGGGCTCTACATCGCCATGCCTGCCTCCGGAGTGATGTGTGAGTAGTTCATCTTTGGACTATTGGTCCATAGCAGTAGCTAGATGGTTGTCTTCTCCTTTTGTGCCATCATGTTTAGATCTTGTGAGCTGCCTATCATGATCAAGATCATCGTATTGTAATGCTACATGTTGTGTTTGCTGGGATCCGATGAATATTTATACTATGTCAAGTTGAATACTGGATATTATGTCTATGTCTTTTATGATCTTGCATGCTCTCCGTTACTTGTTGAAACTCTGGCCAAGTGAATGATTGTGACTCCAAGAGGGAGTATTTATGCTAGATAGTGGGTTCAGCCTCCATTGAATCTGGGGGATTGACAACAACCCCTAAGGTTGTGGATGTGCTGTTGCTACTAGGGGTAACCTAATGATGTTTTGTCTAAGGATGAATGTGTTGTTTACATTATGCACTTTACTTAATGCAATTGTCTGTTGCTTGCAACTTAATACCGGAAGGGGTACGGACGTTAACCTGAAGGTGGACTTTTTAGGCACAGATGCATGCTGGATAGCGGTCTGTGTACTTTGTCGTAATGCCCAAATGAATCTCATAGTAGACACCACAACTTGCACATGCATGTTATGCACTTATCAATATTGTCAATTGCCCAGCTGTAATTTGTTTACCCAGCTTGTTAGTTATTTATTATGGTGAGACACCACTAGTGAACTGTGGACCCCGGTCCATTCTTTTACATCTGAAATACAACCTACTGCAATCATTGTTCTTTTTTTCATTCTCTGCAAGCAAACATCATTTTCCACACTATACGCCTAATCCTTTATTTTCAGCAAATCGGTGAGATTGACAACCTCACTGTTAAGTTGGGGCAAAGTAGTTTGATTGTGTTGTGTAGGTTCCACGTTGGCACCGGAATCCCTGGTGTTGCGCCGCACTACACTCCTTCACCAACAACCTTCAGAAGTGACTTCGATCTCCTACTGGTCCGATTAAACCTTGGTTTCTTACTGAGGGAAAACTTGCTGCTGCACTCATCATACCTTCCTCTTGGGGTTCCCAACGAACGTGTGTCTTTCACGTCATCAGGTACCGTCAGCTAGATAATACCCGTGGTATAGTGTAGTGGATGGGTCTCAAGATAGTGATGGATTATTCTGAGAAAAGCGGCAGTATGAGATGCCCTCCCCACCTCTACAGTGGGTTTGTTCTCATCTCGCCAGGTGCTACGCATGACGTCTCTTCAGAGATGTCAAGTCCTACATGCTGTCGACAGATACTACACACGACATCTCATGAGGAGACGTCAGTCATGCATGTTGTTGGCAGATGCTACACGTGGTTACTTTGTGGCATGTTGTTGGATCGAAAATGTCATGACATTGACTAAAGATAAGGCGGTATGTCCTCCAGTGGTATCAAGCTAGCAAGTTGTTAGTGGTCGGAAAAATGGTAATGGTAAAAGCATCTTCAACGAAGAGCATGGGTACTGTCGTGAAACTCAAGAGATTTCTGGTTAGGCAATGTTGAAATTTCCTTGTAGAAGGTGGTCGCTCGAAAATCTTGAGATAGACCTATGTTTGGACTCATCGTCATCGGTGATTCCTTCTTGAAGGCTTAGCTTAAAGGTCGTGTACTTACGGACCTGAGACTTATGAGTTTAAGTGATTTTCGTTTGTAGGTTCACTGTTAGAAACTCAGTGCAATCGTGTTTGCGGTTGGTGATTGTGCAACACGATTAGAAGCTTTTGATCTTGCTACTATGAAAAGTTGAATTAGAAATTGCTCTTACTATACATGGTCATCGTGGAAACAATCTTTCGCCCCCCCCCCCCCCCCTTATAAAAATTTATGGGCGAATACTCTTACAAAGCAGACTACAATAGTAGGCATAACCCTAAAAAACAACCGAGACAACTAACAAGAGAGGTGACTCCACACCTCCTTGTAAAATCGGACATTACGGCACCGCAACCACCAAGTTATTAGTGGAGAGCGGAGAGAGCCGCCTGCCCTCCCGCTCCGGACATCGCGATACATGATCCAAAATATATCTCTCATCGTTCTTCTCTATGTCGCGATTTTCTTATTGCAAGGATGCGAGATTGTGACTCGTTTGTCCCACATTTTCCTCATTTTGTACTAGTTTAATATAAATTTTTGTCTAAAATTTTGTACTACACTAACATAAAACTATAATTGGGGAAAAGGTGGGACACACGGCCCGTTCTTGTTGTTTTGGTGATCCAAATTCGTATGTACTAATAAAGGCCAGCTTGTGACATATGTACTGATAAAGGTCAGCTTGTGACTTCGTGCGTATGGTATGGATCGTTTCTGAGTTAGACTGCAGCCGATTAGGGTTTGTCCCCTATAAATACATCTTGTAAGCCGCCAGTTGGGGTAAGCCACACATTGTAAACCACGGCATTTGTAACCTCACCCCATATATTGAAGTATTGCTGGCTGGCGCCCATGGTTTTTTCCTCTCCTTTGTTTGAAAGGGTTTTCCTCGTTAAATCTCGTGTCCCCGTTGGTTTGATCTTTCCGCTCTCTTCGGTTTTCTTGCTATCTTTTGTAACAAGTGGTATCAGAGCCCGTGTTTTAGATCTATTTTCATATTAGGGGTTGGATGGCATCGATGAAGTTTGATCTACCGTTGTTGGGCTACAAGACGAGATTTTCGTTATGGCGGATCAAGATGCGTGCGATCCTCACACAGTCCAATGATCTTGACGAAGCGCTGGAGAAATTCGGCGATAAGGCGGCGACCGACGGACCGCTGATGAGAAGAGAAAAGACTGTAAGGCTATGTCTCTTATTCAACTTCTCTATCTAATGATATCATGCAAGAAGTACTACAGGAGAAAACCGTAGCCAAGGTGTGGGCTAAGCTGGAGTTGATCTGCATGTCCAAGGATCTCCAGCCAATATGCATGTGAAAATGAAGTTTTCTCGCACAAGCTGCAGAAGGTGGTTCGGTAATGAATCACATATCGATCTTCAGGAGATCGTTTTGACCTAGTGTCGATGGAGGTAAAATATGAGGATGAAGATCTTGCACTTTTACTTCTAGTTTCGCTGCCAATTCCTATGCAAATTTCCGTGATACCATACTGCTTAGCCGTGATGAACTAACCACTGCTGAGGTTTGAGACCCTCATGACGAGGGAAAAGATGAAGGGTATGGTACAGAAGGAGGTCGTCATCTTCCAAGGGTGATGCTTTGGAGGTCCGAGGCAGGCCTCAGCGCGAGACAACAACTACTACGCAACAACAGAGACAAGAGCAAGGGCGACAGAGGTCGCTCAAAGTCTAAAGGCCGTGACAAGTTCTGCATGTATTGTAGAAAAGTAATCACAACATCGATGATTGCTGGAAGCTGGAGAACAAGGAGAAAAGAAAAGGTACTTACCAACCGAAAAATAATGAAGGTAATGATACCGGTGAGGCTGCTGTTGTTGATGGTAGTTCTGATGGTGAATGCCTAGCTGTTTTAGCTACATGTGTTTCTCGTCAGGATGAGTGGATTCTAGATACTGCATGTTCTTTTCATTTGATGTAACAGAGATTGGTTAAGTTCTTATGAGTTAGTGCAGACTCGAGACTTCGTGCGTGTGGAGAACGACCAGCAATGCACCATTGCTGGCGTTGGATCAGTTCAGATCAAGACACATGACGGCATGACACGCACGTTGACGGGCGTGAAAACATACCAACCATGGCGAGAAATTTGATCTCGCTCGATACCCTTGATTGTGACGGGTACAAGTATACCGGCGAAAACAGACTTCTGAAGGTATCAAAAGGTTTTCTCATTGTTATGGTTGGTGATATGAATTCTGTTAAGTTATATGTCTTAGAGGTAACACTTTTATCTGGTACTGTTGCTGCTGTTTCTCATGATGATTCGAGTAAAACTAACCTCTGGCATAAGCGTCTTGGACATGAGTGAACTTGGTATGGCAGAATTGATCAAGAGAGAGTTGCTGCAAGACTGCAGTTTGGGAAAGATGCAATTCTGTGAACATTGCATATTCGGTAAGCACAAGAGTTAAGTTCAATGCTTCCGTTCATACCACCAAGGTACACTTGATCATGTACATGCTGATGTTTGGGGGCGTCACGTAAGCCCTCTTATGGTGGTGCTCGTTATATGCTTACTATTATTGATGATTACTCTAGAAGAGTTTGGCCTTATTTCATGAAAAATAAAGGATTATTCGTTTGCTGCTTTTAAGGAGTGGAAAGCTATGATAGAAAGGCAAACAGAGAGGAAGGTGAAAATACTTCGTACTGACAATGGTGGGGAATTTTGTTCGATGCTTTTAATGATTTCTGTAGAACAGAAGGAATTGTCAGGCACCTCACCACCCTTACACGCCTCAGCAGAATGGTGTAGCGGAGCGGATGAACAGGACAATCATGTCCAAGGCTCGCTGCATGATCTCCACGGTCGCATGAGTAGCGTTTCTGGGCTGAGGCGGCAGCCACCGCCTGTTACTTGATAAACATGTCACCATCTATATCCCCTCGACAAGAAAACCCCTATGGAGGTATGGTCAGGTACTCCTGCTGATTATTCACAGCTTAAGTTTTTGTTTGCACTGCTTATGCTCATGTTGATAATGGAAAATTAGAACCGAGAGCTGTTAAGTTTGTTTTCATTGGTTATGGTTCGGTGTTGTAAAGGATATAAGTTATGGAATCTGAAACTAACAAGGCATTCATGAGCAGGACTATTGTTATCAATGAATATGTTATGTACTTTGATAAGTTGTCCTCAAATGTTTCAGATAGTTCAGATGAGGAACGGATTCGTTTCGAGGTGGAGCACTCCATTGAAAAGGAAAATGTCACTAAAGATAATGATGGTGATGTGTCAGATAACTCTGATTCTGATAATGATAATATGCCTGATTTCACCCCGTGTTATGCAGCAACAAAATCTTTCTATCGCTGCTGGTAGACAAAAGAGAAATTGTGGTCCTCGACCATGTTTAATTGAGGAGTGTAACATTGTTAATTATGCTCTGAGTTGTCCAGAACATGTGGAGCATGGATATGAGCCATCCACGTATACTGAAGCTATTGCTAGGACCGTGGAGAAGTGGATCTCCGCTATGCAAGAGGAGATGCAGTCACTTGAAGAATGGCACATGGGATGTTGTGCGCTTGCCTAAGAAAAAGAAGGTTGTCCGCTGTAAGTGGATCTTCAAGAGAAAGGAGGGTTTGTTTCCAAGTGAGCTCCAAGATTTAAGGCAAGGTTAGTGGCAAAAGGCTTCAGTCAAATCCCAGGTATTGACTATAATGATTTTTCTCCGGTTGTCAAGCATAGTTCTATTCGGACATTTTTCTCCATTGTTGCTATGCATGATTTGAGTTGAGCAGTTAGATGTTAAAACTGCGTTTCTGCATGGAGAGTTGGAGGAGGAGATATCATGGACCAGTCAGAAGGGTTCATAGTGCTGGTAAAGAGGATCTTGTTTGTAAGTTGAAAAGGTCCCTATACGGTTTGAAACAATATCCTCGTCAGTGGTATAAAAGGTTTGATTCATTTATGTTGTCACATGGCTTTAAGAGGTCTGAATTTGATAGTTGTGTGTACATTAAGTTTGTTGATGGATCGCCTATATACTTATGTTTATGTTGATGATATGTTAATTGCTGCCAAGAGCATGAAAGATGTCGCTGCTCTCAAGTCACAATTGAGTAGCGAATTTGAGATGAAGGATCTTGATGCTGCTAAGAAAATCCTAGGTATAGAAATTACACGTGACAGAAAGTCTAGGTTCTTATTTTTAGTCAGCAAAATTACATTAAGAAAGTTCTTCATCGTTTTAACATGCATGATGCAAAGTTGTGTTAGTACTCCTATTGCTTCTCATTTTAAGTTTCATCTACACATGTCCTACTACCGATGATGATTTGGAGTACTTCCATATTCTAGTGCTATTGGTTCCTTGATGTATGCTATGGTCTGTTCACGTCCTTATTTCTATATGCTATGAGTTTGGTGAGTAGATACATGGCTAATCCTGGTAAGAACAATGGAAAGTTGTTCAGTGGATCTTCAGGTACCTCGTGGCACGTCTGATGCTTGCCTGAAATTTGGCAGAGCTGGTGAGGCACTCTAGGCCATGTGGATTCAGATTTTGCTGCCGACTTGGATAAGAGGAGGTCCCTCACATGTTATGTGTTCACCGTTGGTGGTTGTGCTGTTAGTTGGAAGTAGGCAACACTTCAGCGGTTGTTGCCCAATTCACCATGGAGGCTGAATACATGGCCATTGCAGAAGCAGTCAAAGAACTGTTTGGTTGAAAGGTTTGTTTGCTGAGCTTTATTGAGTTGATACTTGCATTAACCTGTTTTTGTGATAGTCAGAGTGCCATTTACCTTACTAAGTGTGCATGTAAAATGCATACATGAACTTTGCATATATACTCATATTCCAATCATATTTGCATCATATAAGGGTTATCACTGTTATATATGATTTTTGGGAATAAAATATTTATTTCCTATTTTTATGGAATTAACCCTGCGCAGGCAGAAAACGCTATTTTTTCCTTTTAAGTTTCAGGGACCCAAACGACGCCCAAATAACTGGAAAAATACAGGCGTCATTATTTTGGAAGGAGGAAGACTTGGGAGCGAAGGAAGCAAGCAACGGAGGCCGGAAGCCCAAAAAGTGGGGGGCCATGGCCTCTGTCTGGCCGCGTGGGGCCCACCTTTGGCCCTCGAGGCTCCGCTGCCGTCGATCTTTTCTCCACCGACTTCGTCTTGACCTCAAACGCTAAAAGAAGTCCCACGGCGTTCTCGAAAACAAGCGCTGCCACACGATAGAAACACGAAAACAAAGATCTGGAGCTGCAGATTGGAGGGGGAAAACTCCGGCGGGGCGCTGCCGGCGTGGTCTCCATCTTCTCCATCGACATCTCCACCGTCTCCATGATGAAGAGGGAGTAGTCCACCTTGGACTATGGGTTTGTGGAAGTAACTTATGTATCTCCTCTCTTGAGCTTCACTAATTAGTACCGTATGAGCTGCTGAACATGTTACAGTCATCGTTGTAATTCCTTTGTGGTGGATCCTTTTGTGAGTTAATATATGTTTGAGATTGCAATGGTTGTTTCAGTTATGAGTATAGATGCATATTATGTACCCCGTTCTTGTCTACTTGTTACGATCAAGCATGTTTATGAGAGTGTGTGGGTGATGTGTGCATTAGTTGGAGTAACGGGGGGTGGTGGTAGTGCGGTAAGTTGACCACTGTAATATCGCGATCCACTTGGGTGTTTTACCTTACTTTGTTACCTCACTAGGGACAAACAAAAATACCATGCTACAAGGGTTGTGGGTGACTTGCACTTCTCCGTGACTAGATCTAGCATGTTCTTTTTTTAACTTCATGTCATGATACTTAAGGCTATCTCTGAGCTATCTTAATAACTAAGGTGTTATGATTTAGTTCGTATCTTGGTGGAGTATAAGTGAGATTAATAACCAAAAGATCTCTATGTTAGGACTTGTGATGCCCATATAATTAGTAACTTGATATCAAAACCTGTGTTGCAATCTCATATGTCAACTCTATGTCCATTGTCTGTCACTTTATTAAAGAGAGAGTGCATTTGTGAAACCATGAACCCGGTCCATTTTTTATCATAAGAAACACCTTTCCAACAACTTTTACACTTTTTTTTCTGCAATATTAAATCCGAAAATACAAAAACATTTTACATCTTGCATTCATCATAAAAAACCCAAAATATCATTCATCATTGTTATCATCATCCTTGCACATTTATTCACCACATTGCATATTTATTTCTTGTTTGCATTGCATAATTATCTTGATATCATTCTTACACCTTGTGCTGACAACAAGGTGAGGTTGAGGACCAAAACATTTAACTCTGTTTTGTAGGTGACCAAAAAGAAGGATAGGAGATAAACTTTTCACTACTGATTCCCCGAGAGTTCGATATTAAACCTCGAGTCACCCTCGTGGGGAAAACACGTCTTCCACTTACTACATACTCTGCACTTGGAGGCTCAACCTAACCCGTTTACTTTTCATTGCAGGTAGCTACTGAAGGCTATCACATCTACGGGTATCAAGACTATTTTCTGGCGCCGTTGCCGGGGAATCTTAGCTGAATAGATTTATCCAAGGGTGCACCTCTGTTCGGACATCTCTGCTCCCCTGCAACAGCTGTTTTCTAGCGCCGTTGCGGGGAATCATAGCTGCGAAGGTTTATCCAAGGAGATCACAACAAAGTCAACATCACCAACTTGTGCTAACACCTAAGCTTGGGGAGGTTGCACCTACGTGAGCACCATCTTATCCATCTTTACTTCAAAGAAAATTATTTGTTTTGTCATTGTCTTGCATTGTCTTGTATTGTAATTCGGTTTGCATTTGTGAGATCATTTATTTCAGTTTTGCATAAAAATTAAAAAATACAAAACTTGCTAAAATGGGAGAAAGAACTAATTGTGTGACTACACAAACACTCCTAATGATCAATTATCTCAAAGCTATTGCCACACCTAAGATAAAGCTGATAGTTATGAAGTAAGTCCTAGTTTGTTGAACTTGATAACTAGGGAACAATTTGGTGGTAGTGCTATGGAGGATGCCTCTATGCATCTTCATGATTTTGTTGAAATATGTGACATGCAAAAGTTTAAAAATGTGGAAAGTGATATCCTAAAACTGAAGTTATTTCCTTTTTCACTTAGAGGAAAAGCTAAAGAGTGGTTGCATTCTTGCCATCGGTAGTATTAATTCTTGGGATGATCTAAAAGAAGCTTTCATTAAGAAATATTATCCCCTGTTAAAATTTTGCAAAATAGAAACAACATCCTTTCTTTTAGGCAAAATGAAAATGAACATGTTGCTATGGCTTGGGATAGGATAAAACTTATGCTTAGAACTTGTCCCTCACATGGAGTTAATGAATGGACCATATTACACTCTTTCTACAATGGTTTAAACTACATGTCTAGAAACATACTTGATTTGCTGCTGGAGGTGCTTTTATGAGTAAGACTATAGTAGAAGCTAAAAATATATTGGAAAGCATTTTGCAAAACTATAGTCAATGGCATACTGATAGGGCACCAATCCTTCTAAGAAAGTGAACTCTATTGAGAAACTAATGATTTGTCATCTAAAATGGATACTATTCTTGCTTTGCTTAATAAACCTAGTGTTGAAAATGTTCCTTTGCAAGAACTAGTTGGTAACAATTCTGAAAATATTGATGTCAACTTCATTAGGAACTATGGTAATAATGGGTATGGTAACAACAATTATAACTCTTATAATAAACCCCCATATGTGCCAAATAAATATGCTTCTAGTGGTAATGTTTCTAGTGACTTGGAAAACACCATTAGATCTTTTATATCTACCCAAAAGAGCTTAATAAGGAATTTATCTCTAAGTTTGAAAAACAAGATGCTTTGTTTGAAAGGGTAGATCAGCTTACTAAGGAAGTCATCATTAAAGAGCATCATTACAGCCCAAAAACATGAGGAAACAATTAAATATTGCCAAGAGGTTATCAATAAGTCTTGGGAACACATTCATGAGCAAGAGAGAGTTGCTAAAGAATCTATTGGGGTAATGAAAGAAAGTTGAGGAAGTTAAAATGCTTAGTGAAGTCAAGGATCCTTTGCTTGACTTAGAAAATTGTAGCTTGCATGAATTAATATCTATCTTACAAAAATTTGCAAGTGATCCTTCCATCAACACTAACCAAGCTGGTTTTGGTTCTTATATTGCTAATCATGTCTTGAAAGAAAAGATTGCTAGGTACAACCAAGAGGCTATGATACCACCTAAGCTTGGGGATATGTGGATTCCAAGGTACTAGTAACTATTGGAAAAGAGACACACCATGCCATACTTGATCTAGGATCTAGTGTCTCTGTTTTATCTAAAGAACTATATGAAGTGCTTGAATTGAAAAATCTTGAAAAATGCTCTATTGAACTTGCACTTGCTGATGATTCCATTAAACATGCTTTAGGGAAAGTAAGTGATGTTATGGTAGAGTTACATATGACTTTTGTGCCTGTGATTTTCTAATCATGGACATGGGGAATAAAACCTCTAGTCCTATTATTCTTGGAAGACCTTTTCTTCGTACACAGGTGCTATCATTGATTCAAAGAAGGGAATGAAGTTTCAGTTTCCACACAAGAAGTGCATGGAACACTTCCCAAGGAAGAGGGAACACAAAGTTCAAGCTCCCTCATGAGCTTCATCACAATAAACAACAAGTAAGAAGCCTAGCTATATGGCTATAAAGAAAGCGCTTTGCGGGAGGCAACCCGGTTATTTTTTGTGTGATTTTCTTTGTGTCCTCTTGCTGTAACAAGAGTTTGTTTTTAGTTTAGTTCTGGATTTTAATAAAGTGCCAAGTTTTACCCTTTTTGGTTTGAAAAAGTTGCTTATAGCGTTCGGAGATTTTATTCCTGCACGAATCTGTGCACGGTATGATTTTTAATTCTTATTCTGTAACTCCGAATGAGCTCATATTTGAACTGTAGTTGCAACTTTTCATCCTCTGTATGCATGAATTTTCGGAATTTTTCGGAAAGTTTGGTAGGGTAGAAAAATACGTTTTGCTGCTGCTGTTTTTCTGGACAGATTCTGTCCCATTTTGTTTGATGCATGCTTTGACTTTTAAGTTGAATCTTTTTGATCAATTGAGTTTATGAGTAGGCATACAACATTATATACTTTCTGGACATTCATATGTTTTTTTCAAGGATTATATGCAGCAAGAAACCTATTTGTTTATCACTTAATGCACCCCACAGAAAAGAAATGGGAGAAACGGTGTTTTGAAGTTTTTTCACAGGGATTGGAGGAGATGCACCAAGAGCTATCCAAGGATGGTGAAGACCATAAGCTTGGGGATGTGAAGACAACCCCACTGGACCTACACACTCTCGGTTTGCACACGTCAACTTCTGTTTTTCGATCGAAACACTTTATCGCATAAACTTGGAGCGTCTTTTTTTGTTTTTGTTTGATTGTTTTTTGTGAGACCACCACACTATCATTTATATGAGAGAGCTACTGGAAATATGGGTTGAAATATGTTGGATGCTTTTATAAGATTGGGAAAAGGGATGTTTGAGTTGATTTTTAATGATACATATAGTTGCATGATTCATGAGCTTGTTTATGAGTAATAATTTGCAAATTTTATCAAGAGCTATCACTTATTCATGTTTTGATGCTGAGTTTTTTACTTGTTTAACATGGATTAGTTAGTTCTATGGACACTCATGCATGCATCTAGATGGTCAACTTTCTCCCTTTGCTAGCCCAAAAATTCCAACAAGCAAAAACTTGTTTCCAACACCTTCAACCAAAGTTATTCCAGTGAGTCCACCATATCTACCTATTAGCTTTATGCTATTCCGAGTATGTATATCATGATATTTGTGTTATCTATACCTCTGAATGAAAATGTTTATGTTATTGATTGCATGGAAAAGTTGGTTATATAGCTCTCACGAACTTGATGCACAATTTCTTTTATTGCATAATAAAACATGACCCATTGTGATTAAGATTATGATGTTGTGGCTTGATAAATGTCGAGGTTGGAGTTAGCCCATATGTGCTGTCACATGCAAGCTTTCAACATGCTCTTCATCTCATTTAGTTGATATCATGTACTTTTGTTTATGGATGCTATCATGGTGAAATAATGTGGAAATGAAGTAGTTTAAATGAGTTTGTATAAATGGTTAGAGAGACGCCTGGGCCGCTAATCTAAGCCATGCATCATTCATGGTGGAAATTTACTTACATGCTATGGTGAACCTTCTGTGATACACCTTTAATAAAAAACTATTCCAATGGTAAATAAAAAGGGTGTTTGAGTTGTTCATTGTTTGTTTGTCTTGTCATTTTGATATGGGCTTGTTCCATATCCTGGGACAAGAGGTACCCAGTTGACGCTCTTGATGATACTATTATTACTTACAATGATATAACTTGAACTTGCTTTGTTTCCAAGTTGAGTAACTCATGGTGTAGGTACTTGTATTCAAGGGGCATGAGACATAACCTTTACTTTATCAAGCACACTACTCATATTTGCTTTCACTTTAAACTTAATCATTCAAGATGCTATGATAGGGGTAATGAGAGCTTGACACCAAGAATTACATTGCAATCATTAACTTAAGTAGAAGAGTTTGGAAGTTAGATGAAACTTATGCATGCTTTACCTCTACTCATATATACATCTTTCCAAAGTGTCCACCTTTTATATTCAGATTTTCATCTACACTCTATGACCATGTAGGATGTTCTTACTTATCATTATGCATACATGTGGTCCATATTACTTTCTCTATGTTACACTTTGTGAACTATCATTGAACATCCTTGCATTGAATACTTGATATCACTTCATAAACTATTTGCATATTGCTACTCCTTTGAAGAATGAATCATTTGACTCTATGTAGCAGTAGCAATCATCTTTGATATCCATTGTTAGTGCTATATTGCAAAGTCCATGTTAGTTTTATCACCTTCATACTCGAGGACGAGTATTGGTTAAGCTTGGGGATGTTGATGCATGTAAAATGCATACATGAACTTTGCACTATATCACTCATATTCCAATCATATTTGCATCATATAAGGGTTATATCATGTTATAATGATTTTGGAATAAAATATTTATTTCCTATTTTTATGGAATTAACCCTGCGAGGCAGAAAACCCTATTTTTTCCTTTTAGTTTCAGGGACCCAAACGACGTCCAAATAATTTGGAAAATAGGCGTCATTATTTTGGAAGGAAGACTTGGAGCGAAGGAAGCAAGCAAACGGAGGCCGAAGGCCCAAAAGGGGGCCCACGCGGCCTGTACCTGGCCGCGTGGGGCCCACTTTTGGCCCTCGAGGCTCCGTGCCGTCGATTTTCTCCACCGACTCGTCTTGACCTAAAAACGCCTATAAAAAAGTCCCACGGGTTCTCGAAACAAGCGCCGCACACAGAAACACGAAACAGAGATGGAGCTGCAGATTGGAGGGGGAAAACTCCGGCGGGGCGCTGCCGGCGTGGTCTCCATCTTCTCCATCGATCTCCACCGTCTCCATGATGAAGAGGGAGTAGTCCACCTCTGGACTATGGGTTTGTGGAAGTAACTTATGTATCTCTCCTCTCTTGAGCTTCACTAATTAGTACCGTATGAGCTGCTGAACATGATTACGGTCATCTTGTAATTCCTATGTGGTGGATCTTTTTATGAGTTAATATATGTTTGAGATTGCAATGTTTGTTTCAGTTATGAGTATAGATGCATATTATGTACCCCGTTCTTTCTACTTGTTATGATCAAGCATGTTTATGAGAGCGTGTGTGGGGTGATGTGTGCATTAGTTGGATAAGGGGGTGGTGAGTGCGGTAAGTTGACAACTGTAATATCGCGATCCACTTGGGTGTTTTACCTTACTTTGTTGCCTCACTAGGGATAAACAAAAATACCATGCTACAAGGGTTGTGGGTGACTTGCCACTTCTCCGTGACTAGATCTAGCATGTTCTTATTTTAACTTCATGTCATGATACTTAAAGCTATACTCTGAGTTATCTTAATTACTAAGGTGTTATGATTTAGTTGCATCTTGGTGGAGTATAAGTGAGATTAATAACCAAAAGATCTCTATGTTAGGACGTGATGCCCATATAATTAGTAACTTGATATCAAACTGTGTTGCAATCTCATATGTCAACTCTATGTGTTCCATTGTCTGCCACTTATTAAAGAGAGAGTGCATTTGTGAAACCATGAACCCCGGTCCATTTTTAATCATAAGAAACACCTTTCCAACAACTTTTACCACTTTTCCATTTTCTGCATTATTAAATCCGAAAATACAAAAACACTTTTACATCTTGCATTCATCATAAAAAACCAAAATATCATTTATCATTGTTATCATCATCCTTGCACATTTATTCACCACCATTGCATATTTATTTCTTGTTTGCATTGCATTATCTTGATATCATTCTTACACCTTGTGCTTGACAACCACAGGTGAGGTTGAGGACCAAAACATTTAACTGTTTTGTAGGTGACCAAAAAGAAGATAGGAGATAAATTTTACTACTGATTCCCGAGAGTTCGATATTAAACTCGAGTCACCCTCGTGGGGAAAAACGTCTTTCACTTACTACATACTCTACACTTGGAGGATCAACCTAACCCCGTTTACTTTCATTGCAGGTGGTACTGAAGGCTATCACATCTACGGGTATCACTAAGGAATCAGATTCCATGAGAGAACAAAGCACATTGACATCAAATACCATTATGTGCGTGATGTTGTTGCACAAGGTAAGCTGAAGGTATGCAAGATTATTACTATGATAATCCGGCTGATATGATGACAAAGCCTGTTCCTGTTACTAAGTTTGAGCTATGCTCCTTAGTTGGTATCATGTCTAGCCAAGAGGCTATTTGACGCCGAAGGTGTTTCTTTGTTGTGTTTCATGGATGAAGGTTCTCGTTTGATGCTACAAAATAGAATTTGTCTCAAGGTGGAGTGTTGTTTTTGTGGATCAAAAGTCGTATGTACTGATAAGGCCAGCTTGTGACGTGTGTACAGATAAAGGCCAGCTTGTGACTTCGTCGTACGGTATGGATCGTTTCCGAGTTGGACTGCAGCCGACATAGGGTTTGTCCACTATAAAATATCTTGTAAGCCGCCGGTTAGGGTAAACCACACATTGTAAACCCACGGCGTTTGTAATCTCACCACGATATAGTGAAGTATTGCTGGCTGACGCCCGTTGTCGGGGATGTGACCCCGGGTACCCCAGAGTTGTTACTTTGACCGAAGCTCCCAGGACGTCAGATGCGCTCCAAGTCAAGGCAGGTGGCCTGACTCTTCATCCTTAACCAGGTCTCCTTAACCGGATCTCCTTAACGGGATCTCCTTAACGGGATTCCTTAACCGGATCTCCTTAACGGGATCTCCTTAACCGATCTCCTTAACGAGATCTCCTTAAAACCGGATCTCCTTAACGGGGTCTCCTTAACGCGATCTCCTTAACGGGATCTCCTTAACCGATCTCCTTAACGGGGTCTCCTTAACGGGATCCCTTAACCAGATCTCCGCAGACACCGGGAGACCTCCCTAACCGGATCTCCCTAGCCGGATCACTCCCGTAGACGTCGGACATCCTTATCCGAGTCATCATAAATATCTTGGGAGAGGATAGAAGAGGACGTGGAGAGTTCTGAAGACAACGGCTATAAGACAAAGGCTAGGACGGCATCTCCGGAGATGCCGGGGACAAATGCTAGAAGACAAAGGAGTCAACGGTTGCTACAGTGCGTGGTGCTCTCCTCCACTCATTGTTCCCTGGGTTCCACGTTATAAGGAACACCAGGGAGAGGGGATAGGGGGAGACGGCCCCTGGACTCTCTCTTCTTCCTCTAGCTCACCGTGGAGCTTTCTTCCTCCTAGATTTCCTCTCCATTGCTAGATCCTCACAGCTCAAGGAGCACTTGTACAATCATATACAAAGAGGAGAATACACCAAGTAGGCTAGTGCTGCAGTAGGGGTTTTACCCTCCTCACGAGGGCCCCGAAGCAGGGTACATCGTGTGTGCTTTGTGTTCTTACGGTTTCTTGTTCTTGTTTGCTTGTTCTTCGTGTGCGACTCCATCGCGCAATCCCTCCCGAAACCACAAGCATCCGTTCGGCCCCAGAGATAAGCCTTACCCTAGGCATCTGCGTGTTCCCACCACGACAGTTGGCGCCCACCGTGGGGCTGATTGTGGCGCTTGCTGGGCTAATTTCGGCGGGATCTTCATCGTCATCACGGGGACTCGACGTCCATGGTCCTCCGCGACTAGCTTGCAGCAGCGAGCAGAGGTTTGTGCGGCCTTCGTCAATGGCGTCATCAACAGATCCCAGACTACTCCTGCTTCGCTAGCGCGCCGGCAGCGTCGTGCCTGCCGGCTTGTGGCCGCATTCCGGCCGCGTCTCCGCTATCCTGATGCACTCGCTGCCCGGCTCAGGCCTTCTTGCGCCCATGTACGCGCCGGCTGGCCGTCGGACGGCCTGCTAGCTTCATTGCTGGGGCTACTCCGCTGCTTCCTCGTCGGATGTTGTCCATGTACAAAGAATGCAGTACAATAGGCTCGTCCTGCGTAGTGGTGTCGGACGCTCACTCATCCGGATTACTATTCAGCCAATGCATGGGGCGAGTATATGTGAGCTAGCCTCGGTGTGTTTCTGAACACTTGAGACAGGCATGCATGTGTGGAGCAGATTTGTGCTTGCATGTGTGAGCAGCTACCTACCTTGCCAAATGCACCAACGATGCACCAGAAAAAGGAAAAGAGAGAGTTGGAGGAAGTCAACTGAGTAATGCTTGTGTCAGGTAGAAAATAAAAGGAGAGGGAAAAAGCTAGTGCGTGGCTTATGTCGGCGGACCGGACTAGATTGATTCGGTTTGGGCTAGCTGCCTCGGATAAAACTAGTTGGAGAACGCAACCTTGGCTGGCTGGGCCGATTCAGCAGCGCAGCCTCGCTGGAATGGCTCGGATGGGCCGAGTCATGAGTGCAACTTCGGCTGGGTTAATTCGGCAGCGCAGCTTTGCTCGGGTTTACTCGGCAGCGCAGCCTCGGCTGGGGCTCGCGCGGCTCGTTGAGCCAGTTCGGCAACGCATTTACAATTGGGTTGAATCAGCAGCGTGGCCTTGGATGGATCAGGTCGCAGCATCCTCCAATCTCGATGGGCCGAGGCAGGTGGGAGCTTCGGCTGGCTCGACGCTTTCTCGCCTGGGAGCGGGCCGACGCTTCCTCTTACTTGACAGGCGCGGCGTCTTGCGGACCTCGAGTCACTACCTCTACTCTCCATCAGCAATACGAGCGTAAGTATTTGTTGTATGTAGAACTGCTCCGCATACCATTAGACGGTCTTGTTACTCGGGGACTGCCCCTTCTTGCCATGTTTAGCTGTTTTCCCGGTGGGCAAAATGTTTTGACCCGGGGACTGGATAGCTAGTCCAGTTTAGTTTTTTCTCAAAAGTTACTCGGGGACTGCCCCCTTGCTTTTTGTCTAAAGTGCTTTACCGGGACGAGATGTCTTGACCCGGGGACTGGGTAGCCAGACTATTATTTTACTCCTAGATATTAAAGTAACTCGGGGACTCGGTTGAAACCGAGTCTAGTTTTTTGTGCATAATATCTGTTGTTAGATTCGTTTTCTGTCACGTGCTATAGCTAGTTTGCCTCGATTAGTATACTGGTTGTTTTCATAATTATTCTTCATAATTTGCATGTCGGACTAACGTTGAAAGGTGACATCGGTTTGTTGAGAACGTTCGTCACTGAGGTATCCTGGAAATCGACGAAGTATCCCCAGAAGTCTGAGGTGTATTGGTAATCCGAATCATATTTTGTAATCCGGATCACATTAATCCGAATCACATTGGAATTCTGGATCTGTTGTTATCCGAATCATATTGGAAATCTGGGTCATATTGGTATCCGAATCACATTGGAAATTCGAGGTATCCTGGTATCGAAGTATCGTGGTTATGTTGGTTATCTCAGATTACCCAAGTTATTCAAGGCATTATCGGTATTCTTGATCGCCGTTTATTTTGGCTTGCCACAGTATCACGGCATCATTCCACACCCAAATCGCCGTTTATTCGGTTTGCCACGTATCACGGCATCATTCCACATCACAGATCGCCGTTTATTTCGGTTTGTCACAAATATCATGACATCATTCCATTCCCACATTGCGTGTTTATATGTTTGTCAGCGTATCATGGCATCATTTGCATACCAGATCTTTGTTTATGTTGTTAGCCAAAGGCAACCTTTGGGATATGTTTTGCAGGTAATATGTCATCCAGCAATGGCTGAGACATCTATGTCGGTATACGCCCGGAGTGGCTAAAACCGGCATTCGAAATATGCTTATGTCAACCAGCTGCTGGAGACACTTTTATGTCGGTAAGCCCAAAGTGGCTACCGGACATCTGAGGTACCGAGACATGGTGATACGCCCGAAGTGGCTAAGAACGACATATGAGTTTGCCCAAAGAGGCCGAGGTACCGAGACATGTGTGATACGCCGAAGTGGCTAAGAACTGATATATGTGATACGCCAAAGGGGCCGAGGTACCGGACATATGTGATATGCCCAGAGGGGCCGAGATACGAGACATATGAGATAATATTGCAGGTTTATGTCGGTCCAGCGTTACGCTGCGGCATCTCAATTCGGTAAAAGCCAGGCTGGGCTAACCGACGCTGGCGGCATCTCAGTTCGGTAAATGCCAGGAGGGCTAACCGACGCTGGCGGCATCTCAGTTCGGTAAATGCCAGTAGGGCTAACCGACGCTGACGCATCTCAGTTCGGTAAATGCCAGTAGGGCTAACCGACGCTGGCGGCATCTCAATTCGGTAAAAGCCAGGAGGGCTAACCGACGCTGGCGGCATCTCAATTCGGTGGAAGCCAGGAGGGCTAACCGACGCTGGCGGATCCGAGTTCGGTAAAAAGCCAGGGGTAAAGAACCGGCGTATAATGGAGCATTTAGGCAACATACTTCCAGTACAAATTGTCCATGCTCATTGTTGATTCGGTGAGCTCGGTCAACGGATGTCGCATTTGGCCTGAAAGACAAGGCTGTACGGTACAGAAGGTTTCTGTACAGTTATTTATTTTTGTAAGTCTGTGCGCGACTCTTTCCCAGTTGATGGTTTTTGTTGAGTCGGTAAAGAAATAAAGGCAGAGAATAGGTGGGTAAAAAATAAAAAGAGGAAGAAAACCACGTCTGGGCGGTCCGAGTCTTGTTTACCCGAATCAACTAACCTCGGTTAGCCGAATCAACTTACCGGGGAAAAGGGCCGGCATGCACAGCGACTAAGCTGCGCCGAGGAGCCCAGCTTCGCTGCCTCGGGCCGTTTCTTACCTCGGCTGGACGATGATTCACAGGCGGGCAGCTTCTCCAACCTTAGCCGGATCAAGTTTCCAGGCAGACCGAGATCCTCTCCGAGTCGGGCCACCGCTGTGCCAGCAGGCCGGCCTCGCTGCGCCCCGGTGGGCTGAATTGCCTCAAGCTAGTCTCCAGCCTCGGCTGGGCTCCTTTGCCCCGGACTGGGCTCCTGGCCTTGCCAGGAGGCGAGTGGACCAGATCGCCATCCCGGAGCAGGCCAGCACCCCGAAGCAAGCCACCGTTCCGGATGGGCCGAGGCCTTTTCTCTGTTGGACCGACGACTGGGGTAACTCGGGTTGGGCCGAATCAGTGTAACCGGATCGTCTCCCAGACCGAATCCTCTTGCCAGGCCGAATCTGCTGGCAGGCCGGGGCGCTAGGGAGCGATCCATGGAGTCGTTGTTCTCTCGAAGCGCAGTGCTGGCCGAGTCTTCCTCTGATTCAGCCGGGATAAAATCACTGCAGCGACCTCGCCCAGCTCTCTCCTTCACCGGGATGACATGCCTCACTCAACCGGATCATCTCTACCGGCTCACAAATGCTCATGAGGGCAACTTGAGTTATTATTTTTTGGTGGCTGACATCAACTCTGCGATACTTTATTTTTTGTAAGTCTATCGCGACTAGCGAGTCCCCCACAGCCTCGGGGACTACTGTCGGGGATGTGACCCGGGTACCCCAGAGTTGTTACTTTGACCGAAGCTCCCAGGACGTCAGATGCGCTCCAAGTCAAGGCAGGTGGCCTGACTCTTCATCCTTAACCAGGTCTCCTTAACCGGATCTCCTTAACGGATCTCCTTAACGGGATCTCCTTAACGGGATCTCCTTAACGGGATCTCCTTAACCGGATCTCCTTAACGGGTCTCCTTAACGCGATCTCTTTAACGGGATCTCCTTAACCGGATCTCCTTAACGGGGTCTCCTTAACGGGATCCCTTACCAGATCTCCGCAGACACGGGAGACCTCCCTAACCGATCTCCCTAGCCGGATCACTCCCGTAGACGTCGGGACATCCTTATCCGAGTCATCATAAATATCTTCGGGAGAGGATAAGAAGGGACGTGGAGATTCTGAAGAACGGCTATAAGACAAAGGCCAGGACGGCATCTCCCGGAGATGCCGGGGACAAATGCTAGAAGACAAAGGAGTCAACGTGTGCTACAGTGCGTGGTGCCTCCTCCTCCACTCATTGTTCCCTGGGTTCCACGTTATAAGGAACACCAGGGAGGGGATAGGGGGAGACGGCCCCTGGACTCTCTCTTCTTCCTCTAGCTCACCGTGGAGCTTTCTTCCTCCTAGATTTCCTCTCCATTGCTAGATCCTCACAGCTCAAGGAGCACTTGTACAAATCATATACAAAGAGGAGAATACACCAAGTAGGCTAGTGCTGCAGTAGGGGTTTTACCTCCTCACGAGGGCCCCGAAGCAGGGTACATCGTGTGTGCTTTGTGTTCTTACGGTTCTTGTTCTTGTTCTTGCTTGTTCTTCGTGTGCGACTCCATCGCGCAATCCCTCCCCGAAACCACAAGCATCCGTTCGGCCCAGAATAAGCCTACCCCTAGGCATCTGCGTGTTCCCACCACGACACCCGTGGTTTTTTTTCCTCTCCTTTGGTTGGAGAGGTTTTCCACGTTAAATCTCGTGTCCCATTGGTTTGATCTTTTCGCTCTTTTTTTAAGGATACGTCCAAGCGGACGCATCAGTTTCAAGAAGGAGAGGCCAAGCGGCCTTTACAACGCGTTTAGGCACATGCGCCAAAAAACGCCAACCACCCACAAACGAAAAGAGGATCACTCGTCAACCCTCCACTTGTCTACGGGTGCTAAGCTACCCCTAAACATCCTCGCTGCCCGCCAGAGGTCAGCCTCGGCCTCCACCATGCTAATGGCAGTCTGTGCTGACGGCCTGTGGCCTTCGAAGACCACGCCATTCCTATGTCTCCACAAGGTCCAGCAGATCAAGTTGACCGCCGTCCACAAGTCCTTCTCATCTCGGCCTCCCAGCCTTGGCTGGTAGCCAATCCACAAGACGATCGTCGTGGGCAGGGACCCAGTCCACCCTATCCCACCTGCTCAGGAAGGAGTGCCAAACCTCTCTCGAGAGGACACACACCGAGGAGAAGGTGGTCAATGTCTTCTCCCACTTGGTTGCACAGCGGGCAGGCGGTCGGTCTAGGCAGCCCTCTCCTCCCTAAGCGGTCTGCAGTCCAACATCTGTTCTTCAATGCCAGCCAAAGGAAGAACTTGCACTTATTGGGCGCTCGGGAGCACCAGACCTGTTGCGCGCCCGCCAGCCCAATCTTGCCCAAAGAGGACTCTATAAGCCGATCGCGCTGAGTACTTGTGATTGCCCTCCCAGTTCCACCTGAATTCATCCGCAACCCCTTCAGTCAGGGGAAAGTCTGCCACACTGTCCGCTAGGGACAGCAACTCGCGTAACTCACGCGCGTCCAGGTCTGGCGGAACATCATGTAGCCATCCACCTGCAAGCCCCTCTCTTTCAGCTCTTCACGTGCTACCTTGTAACAGTTCTCGCATCCTTATCGTTGCTTATTTTGAAAAAACATCTTTATCTTTTCGGGCAACTTTATCGAGCTAGCCAAAGTACACGGCTAGCTACAGTATGATGATCAGTTTTTTTTAAAAGGGGATGATGTATTCATTGTTTCTTCTTATTGACTGCAAGGTTGAATGATTGGTCTCTCATTCCATTTCCGTCCATCTCCCATTTCCATCGCCTCAATTCCAGCAGCAACAGCTAGCTAGCCACAGCAGCGGCAATGGCACATGACTCGTCTTCCGCCTCCGCGTCCTGGACACAGCCGTCGTCACGCCGTCAGGCCGCGGCTGCCGCCCTGCTCCCTCCCGCTCACCTTCCTCGACCTGCAATGGATCAACTCCCCGCCCGTCGAGCGCATCTTCTTCTACCGCGTCGCCGCCCCTGACATTACCCACCAGCTTATCTCCAACCTTTAGCGCTCTCCTCCACGGCTCTCCGCATCTTCTTCCCGCTCGCAGGCCACCTCCGCGTCACTCCCGGCATCACCGGCCCCCACGATCTTCTACGAGCCTGGGAACGGTGTCGCCTTCACGCTCGCCGAGTACGACGCCGACCTCCGCGACCTCGCCTCCGACCAGCTTCCCAGGCAGGTTGCCGAGCTCGCCCAGCTCGTTCCGCGCCTGCACGCTGTGGACGCCGGGGCGGCGCTCCTCGCTGTGCAGGCCACCGTGCTGCTGCCTCTTGGCCACCTCGCGCTCGGCGTTACCGTGCACCACGCAGCCTGCGACGGCGCGGGCTCCACCGGCTTCTTGCACACCTGGGCTGCCTGCGCCGGAGCAGACTCGCTCCCACCTCCTCCTGTCATCGACCGGACGCTTATCGCCGAGCCCGTGGGCGTCTACGACCACTACACGAACAACCTGCCGAGCACCGACGAGATCGAGTTCGTCAAGATGTCCCCGGACCAGCTCCTCGTCACGTTCACTCTGTGCGACGAGCAGCTGCAGAGCGTCAAGGCCGTGGTCGCCGCCGAGGCTTCGAGGCGCGGACCACACGCCGCCGAGGTGCTCCGCGCTAGTCGCCGCCGGCCGCCCTGGGCTCCTCTGGTCCTGCTACCATCAAGCCAAAGCAGAGACCACAGGTCATGCCTGCGACGCCGAGCCGGAAGCGATGACCTATTTCATAGTCCCTGTCGATCACAGGCCGTGGATGAAGCCCCCGGTGCCAGCGACATACTTCGGCAACTGCATCGGCCCGGCCATCGGCGCCGCGCCCAAGAGGGAGCTCGCCTCGGCCGGCGCCAGCGGCCTCTTCACGGCCTGCGCGGCGATCGCAGGGGCAGCGGGCATCGAGAAGGCGGTGGTGTCGCCGGAGTGGGAGACGATGGTGGAGCGCGTCAAGGAGGCGGGAGCGCGCGGCGTGCTGTCCGTGGCTGGGACGCCAAGGTTCCGCGTGTACGACGTCGACTTCGGGTTCGGCAAGCCGGGGAAGGTCGAGATCGTGTCCGTGGCCAGGACGGGTGCCATGGCGGTTGCGGAGATCAGAGGCGGAGGAGGCTTGGAGGTGGGCGTGTCGCTGCCGCCGGCCGGCATGGAGGCGTTCCGGAGGTGCTTCGACGATGCCATCGCGTCGCTGTCATTGTCTCACGGTACATCTTACAGTTGTTGATCGACTACTGTCAGGTCTCCATCGCTGGAGCTCCAGATCGATCTGTCTAGCGACACAACAAGGATTTTCAGTCAACATCATGATGAAGCCCTGAAAAGCACGTTGCTACTTCTTCCACTCATCGATTATTGTCGACGAAAGCGCCTCATGTATCGTGTCGTATGAGGATTTGGCACACTCTGTGGTTTCAGCACTGAAATCTTACATTGGAAAATAATATTAATAATCCAGAGGACTAAAACTATTTCGATGGTGGTTGTACTATTAGTGTACGTTTAGTAGCGCCCGGATCATCCCAACATGAGTTTCCAACTGGATCAAGCTGAGCTTATACATGTTGGGTTGAGATTTTATTGTGTGATAGGTGACTTAAATGTGTTGAGAGTTGTTGAGATGAGATGTTGTTTGGTAATTTGTATGTATTGCGACATGCCGTTACTAGAGTGTTTTATTTCAACATTCAACTGTGTCTAAACTCTAAACAATATATCAACAATGTTTATATCATGTGTTATATTAATCTAATGCCAATTTCACGGGAGCGAAGGAGGAATGAGAGAGAAGGAATTTGCTCGTACTGGCTGCCGGGCGGACGCGAAGAAATAATCGGATCCAAAGCGCGGGACTTTTTTTAGGATGATCACAGCCAAGCTGAGGTGCGAAGCTCGATTCGAGCATCACAACCTTGCCCGGTGAGGCTTTTTTGTATGGGGCGGACATGACCCAGGTGAGTAAACCATGGACCAATCAACTGAAAAACTTGATGGGGAGAGATTTTCTGGGTTAAGCCGGGCTA